>JAPDNY010000001.1:327513723-327783723 GCA_029375565.1 Gekko gecko
ATCAATAGCATAGGAACAGGGTAAGAGGTATAGGGTCCCACCCTCAGGCATATGTCACAGTTGGTCACCTAGGGTCCTACCGGTCATGAGGGAATATATGACCCAACTAGCAGTATCTAAAAACTCATGTCTCCCAAGGCCACGGATCCAGCTGGGGCCCGTGAACAATGTGGGGGCAGCTTTGGGAAAGTTACCAGCGGTGCCTCTACAATACTCCTTACATTCATTCACACAGTCCCCCCCTTAGGAATGTCAGGGAGGACCAATAAGGTAATAACCAAAGCTGGCAAATGGGCAAAGCAAGCCAGGGGCTACAAAAGCGAAAGCAAGCGTTAACAGCATAGGGCATCAATATACAGGCACTGATCATGGTACATGATACAAGGGAAGGATCCGAACCTGACACATACAGTGGGAAGGGATTATTGGCTGGTGTGCTGTGTTGTGTGGGATATGGTGTGGCGTTCTGTTCAGGATATGACAGAGCTGGAAAAGTCACAGAGGAGGGCGATCAAGACGATTAGCCGGTTGGAGCGCCTTCCCTATGAGGAAAGGTTGAAGAGTCAGAGACTTTTCAATTTAGAAAAGTGACAGCTAAGTGGGGGATGTGATAGAGGTTGATAAAATGATGCCTGGGGTGGAGAGAGTTGATGAAGAGAAATCCCTCTCGCAAAATACTAGAACTCAAAGGCATCCAATGAAGCTGATGGGCAGTAGGTTCAGGATGGACCAAAGGAAACACTTCTGTACACAGCGAGTGATTCAAATGCAGAATTCGCTACCAGAAGATGTGGTGATGGACACAGCCATAGATAGCTTTAGGGGATTCATAGAGGAGAAGTCTATCTGTAGTTACTAGCCATGATGACTCAAGAGAACCTACACATTCAGAGGCAGGAAATCCCTGAGTGCCAGCTCTAGAAGGCAGCATCAGGGGAAGGCCTTGGCTTCTATGCCCTGTTGTTGTACCTCCAGATGAACTAATTGGCCACTGTGAGAGACATGATGCTGGACTAGATGGACCACTGGCCTAATCCAGCAGATATCTTCTTACGTACTTATAAGGGGAAGGCCTCAGCCTCTGTACCTTATTGTTGGCCCTCTGGAGGAACTGGTTGGCCACTTTGTTGAGACAGGATGCTGGACTAAATTGGACCACTGGTCTGATCCAGCAGGGCTCTTCTGATGTTCTCATGAAGGTCTCAGCATCTATGCCCTGTTGTTGGCCCTTCAGAGGAACTGGTTGGCCACTGTGTGAGACAGGATGCTGAACTCGATGGACCACTGGTGTGATGCAGCAGGGATCTTCTGATGTCCTCATGAAGGTCTCAGCCTCTATGCCCTGCTGTTGGCTGTCCAGAGGAACTGGCTGCCCACTGTGTGAGACAGGATGCTGGACTCGATGGACCACTGGTGTGATGCAGCAGGGATCTTCTGATGTCCTCATGAAGGACTTGGCCTCTATGCTCTGTTGCTGACCCTCCAGAGGAACTGGTTGGCCACTGTGTGAGGAAGGAGTAGATGGACCACTGGTCTGATCCAGCAGGGCTCTTCTGATGTTCAAATGAAGGCCTCAGCCCTTGTGCCCTGTCCTTAGACTTCCAGAGGAGCTGGTTAGCCACCGTGTGATACAGGAGGCTGGACTAGACAGACCACTGTTCTGATCCAGTGGGAGTTCTGTCCTTGCTGTATGTGTGCCCAAAAGGATTTTACTGTGCAAAATGGCAAAATTTAAAGGGCATTCAAAGTGGATTGAAACACATTATTCAGGGTGTGTGAGAGCGCCTTAAACTTTAGAAAGCCACTTAACGGAGGATTGGGGAAAAGCCGTAACATTCAGAGTGAAAATGCTTTAGCCTCGAAGAAACTTGATAACAGCAACGGTGACTAAACTTGAGATAGCCACTTAACGGAGGAATGGGAAAGTCCCTTCCAGTCAACTGAGGTCTGGAAAGACTAGGGATTCTCTTATTATAGAAAATATTTCCTGTCAGCCAGAAGTGGATAGAGACAATGCCTTCTGACACCGCGGTAAAAACATCAGAACCCTCTTTCTGCGTGTGAGGAAAATATGAGGGATCGCCACGATAAGCTCTTGAAATGCAAAAAATAGATACCTTCTCAATTGAATAAGAGGTTCCTCGCCCTTTTTGTGCGTCTCAATTGCCCCCCCACATACTTTCTTTCTATTCAGTTTCCTGGTGAACGCCACATTTGCAACGTTAATACATTTACTAATTAGCCACGTGCGTTTTTTGGGTTGGTGCTTAAGCACAGGGAGAGGTGACGGTTTTGTTTCCGATTCCCGAATGTTTATCGGTCTACGAAAACATCTCCCTGGCAGGATGCGATGCTCCGTAACTGTTGGCTTTCGCCGAACGCGCTGCCTTTTGAACGCTCGCTCTTATTACTTTTGCAAACATCTGTTCAAATAAATAGTATAAACGTGCCAGGGAGCTACAGGAGCCTCACTGCCAAGAGTCTGTTGCCCAAACAGGTATAATTGACAGAGCTGTGTTAAGAAACCTCTTTCATCTCCGGCTCGTTATGAGTTAACGTGAAACGTTATGAAAATAACATAGACACTGAAAATGAGGATATTCTCTTCCCTGCTTTTCACTGTTGGTTAGCCAAGGTAATATTAGTGAATGTAGAAAGTATTAAAAAATTGTTGAAGGAGGAGGAGGAGGAGGAAGAAGAAGAAGAAGAAGAAGAAGAAGAAGAAGAGGAGGAGGAGGAGGAGGAGGAGGAGGAAGAGGAAGAGGAAGAGGAAGAGGAAGAGGAAGAGGAAGAGGAAGAGGAAGAGGAAGAAGAAATTGGATTGCACCTGCTGGTGTGACCTTGGGTCAGTCACAAGCTCTGGCACAGCTGTCCTTGAAAAAGAGCAGTTTCTGTCAGAGCTCTCTCAGCCCTGCCTACCTCACAGGGTGTCTGTTGTGGGGAGGGGAAGGGAAAGGAGTTTGTAAGCCGCTCTGAGACTCTGCGTGAAGGGCGGGGTATAAATCTGATCTCTTCTTCTTCTTCTTCTTCTTCTTCTTCTTCTTCTTCTTCTTCTTCTTCTTCTTCTTCTTCTAACAGGGAACGTGGATAGCTGCATTTGCTTGATCTCCACACAAGTAGACTATCCATCTAATGAAACTCAGTAGTTCAACAGAATACACTTAGTCCATTGTACGCAGTTGTCCGCCAATTCTCTCTTCTACCCAAGCTGGCCTGGTACTTCCACCTGAGATACTCCAGAGCCATGTCTGAGGAGCCCTTCAAGATGATCTTTTAGAGACAGCTGACGTTTGATCAAATGCATCATCCGAACAGAAGAGATCTAAACACATGCCTGGGATTCTGCCTCGAGCCAGAGAGTGCTGGTGTTTTCATATCCCCGCACCCATCGAGAAGAAGAGCAGATGTTCCCTGAACTGCTGGATCTCATCTTTCATCTCCTTGACTAATAGTTGTTTTGTCTTTCTCTGGTTTCCTTTTCATCTCCGCCCTCCTCCCTCCAGTCACGGTTCTCTCGTTTCTGCTCATTTAAACCCCATCAATCCCACAGATGTCTCTCCTTTCGTTCCCACCTTAGCCTGCAATCCTGGTTTGCACCCCCCATCCATCACGCCTGCATCACTAATGAACGTTCAAACATGGGGGTGGGTGGGTTTTGTGTGTGCGATTGCTTGGGAATGTGGAAGGACGGCATGGTATACGAGGCGTTCTCCTTAATGGAAAGATAAACTGCACTAAAGTTTGGTGTAGTGGTTAAGTGCACAGACTCAGTTATGTCCACTGACCGCCACTAGGCATCAGCGATTCAATGCCGAGCTTAATTCCCAACGAACAATAGGGACTAGGCTCCTGGATTTTCCTTGGGGAACCAATAGGGACTTGGCGGGAGGTTTGGACCCAGCAATAGGATATAGGGGTGTTCCCAGGTACTGTATAGAGTTGGCCACCCAGCCAGAGTTCGAGGTTCCTAGCTGTGTACCAGTAAACAGTGCTGATCGCTACAACTGTTTCTGTGGTTTCTACGTGCGTCTAACCCACTACACGACAGACTCTAATCTTGGAGAACTGGGTTTGATTCCCCACTCCTCCACTCGCAGCTGCTGGATGACCTTGGGCAAGCCATAGTTCTGTCACAGCTGTTCTTGAAAAAGAGCAGTTTCTGTCAGAGCTCTCTCAGCCCCACCTGCCTCACAGGTGTCTGTTGTGGGGAGGGGAAGGGAAAGGAGTTTGTAAGCTGCTCTGATTGAAGGGTGGGATGTAAATCCAATCTCCTCTTCTTCTTCTTCCTCTTCTTCTTCTATTCTAATGAAGGTGGACTAGAGAAGTTGAGCCGAGTTCAGGTTCACAACGCTTTGACTTGAAAAACAGAGCACCTGCAAAACCTGTCGGGACCTAGAACACTTTAAAGTTGGGTACCCAAAGGCTGAGTGAGAGAAAATTATGAGAAATAAATTAGACTATGTATTCAGGGCGTTCTTTTCTGGGGGGAACGCGCCATAACTTCTGCACAATATTATTCCACAGTGGCTATTATCTTTCTACTTCCTACTTAAGTGTCCGTTGCTTAAAGGTATTTCACATTCCCGACTGGAAAGTTCTAAAGATAGTCTCTGTGTTGTTGAAGGCCTGGAAGATGATAGTTCAGACCAATGCTGTGGAGCTCAAAGCTGCGGATTCTTGTGAGCAAAAATTCTACTTTGTGAGCTGCTGGCATTAAAGTTGTGAGCGAGCGATTTGGCCCCTGCATAAATTAATCTGCTCCGGAGCCAGCCTTCTTGAGCTAAGACAAAAACGTGTGAGCTGGAGGCTAAAAGACTGTGAACCAGGTCACACTAACTCGGCTTAGAGGGAACACCGGTTCAGGCAATATTCCCTGCTTTGTAAATAAGTCCCAGACCCATTTTCCTAACTTAAGAGCTATTTGGAAATCAGGGCACTGTCTGTAGGCTTTCAGAACCCTTGGGATGTCTGCCTCTAGGCGGGACCTGGGGATCCCCCCGGAACTACAACTCATCTCCAGACTACGAAGATCGGTTCCCCTGGAGAACACAGATGATTTGGATGGTGGGCTCTGTGGCACTGTACCTCACTGAGTCCAGCATAGTTTGGTTAGAGAGCAAAGCTTGGTGTAGTGGTTAGGAGCACGGACTCTAATCTGGGAGAACCGGGTTTGATTCCCCACTCATCCACGTGCAGCTGCTGGTGCGACCTTGGGTCAGTCACAAGTTCTCTCAGAGCTGTTCTCTCATGGGCAGTTCCTCCAAAGTTCTCTCAGCCCCACATGCCTCACGGGGTGTCTGTTGTGGGGACGGGAGTGAAGGGAAAGGAGTTTGTAAGCCGCTCTGAGACTCCTTCGGGTAGTGAAAGGCTCCTTTGGGTAGTGAAAGTAAATTCAACTCTTCCTCTTCCTCTTGCTCCATATCCCCAAATCTCCAGGAGTTTCCTAACCTGGATCTGGTAACCCTGTCACCCATCCCCCACCGGTAGCCAGTTTGGTATAGTGGTTAAGTGACTGACCAGGAGAGGGAGTCGTAGTAGATAACTCAATGAAAATGTCTAGACAGTGTGTAGCTGCAATAAAGAAGGCCAACGCTATGCTGGGGATTATTAGGAAGGGAACTGAAAACAAATCAGCCAGTCTCATCATGCCCCTTTATAAATCATTGGTGCGACCTCATTTGGAATACTGTGTACAGTTCTGGTCACCACATCTCAAAAAGGATATTATAGCATTGGAAAAAGTGCAGAGAAGGGTAAGTAGAATGATAAAAGGGTTGGAACACCTTCCCTATGAAGAAAGGTTAAAACGCTTGGGGCTCTTCAGCTTGGAGAAACGACGGCTGAGGGGTGACATGATCGAGGTTTATAAGATTATGAATGGGATTGAGCAGGTTGAGAAAGAAGTACTTTTCTCCCTTTCTCACAATACAAGAACTCGTGGGCACTCCATGAAATCGCTGAGCAGTCAGGTTAGAGCGGATAAAAGGAAGTACTTCTTCACCCAAAGAGTGATTAACATATGGAATTCACTGCCACAGGAGGTGGTGGCAGCTACAAGAATGGACAGTTTCAAGAGGGAATTAGATAAACATACGGAGCAGAAGTCCATCAGTGGCTATTAGCCGCAAGTTATAGATAGGAATTCTTAGTCTGGGGCAAGTGATGCTCTGTGTTCTTGTTGTTTCGGGGGTGGGGCAACAGTGGGGAGGGCTTCTAGTGTCCTGGCCCCACTGCTGGACCTCCTGATGGCACCTGGTATTTTTGGCCGCTGTGAGACAGAGTGTTGGACTAGATGGGCCATTGGCCTGATTCAACATTGGCTTCTCTGATGTTCTTATGTTCTTATAAGTGTGTGCCCTAATCTGGGAGAACCGGGTTTGATGCCCCACTCCTCCACATGCACCTGGTATCACCGCCATAGGGCTTTCAAGGCAAGAGATGAACAGAATGACACTGCTTAATTCACGCCTGCGGCGGGGTGCTCAGTGAGGAACATCGGTACGGCCGTAAGCACCAGACTGAAAACAGGCAACCAGCTATATAGGCTGAAGGGTCGTGCCGAAAGAACAGGGTCTGCAGAATGCTCAAGGCAAATGTGCACAGCGGAGTATACATTAGCCACCTGCTCGAGGAAATGAGGTCACGCAGAGCCTTTTGTGCTTTCGCAAGCTAGTAAGTCTCCTTTATTGTACGGAAGGCCATTCTAGACAAGACAGAGGGGAGACAGTGTTCTGAAGTAGCGCAAACAAAGAGCGGGATGCGAAGAAGAGACTTGGCCGATTCCTAAAGGGAACCGCGCCCACCAGCTCCGGCCGCCACTCCACGACCACCACCGTGGCAGACTCTGATGCCATCGGAGCACAAACTGACCAAAAGACCAGCCAAGCTCTGAGCTCGTGTCCTTCTACGGGTTGCCCACGCTTGGAGTCGCCCAGCGACAGCAAGCCAAGGGGGTGAGGGAGCGAGGAGGAGAGGAAAGGGGCAGCTGTGGTGTGCCCCACTGCTTGCGCACCGGCTCGGCCGAGTCGGTGGCCGTTTCCCTGACCGATTTCCCACAAGCCGCTGCTCCGCACTCACTCTTCCCTCTGCCCCGATTGTACGTGTCAATTTCACGCAATGTGCTGCGAGACCACATTTTGCCCCGCAGCTTCACCCAATTTCCCCCGCGTCTACTTAATCTTGCTTTTTGAGGACGGAGTAGACGCGGGGGAAATCGGGCAAAGCTGCAGGGCAAAATGTGGCCGTGCAGCGCGTTGTGTGAAATTGACACGTACAATCAGGCAAAGGGAAGAGTGAGCGCGGAGCCGCGGCTTGTGGGAGATCGGTCCCTGTGTCAGTTTCATTCAGGAAATTGAACAAGGAGGATTGAAATGGAAGGTGCTTAAAAGCAGAGGCTGGACAAACATCTTTTGGGTATGTTGTAGGTATGTAGGGCTATCTTTTGGCTATGTTCCTGCAGAGTGCAGGGGGTTGGACTAGATGACCTGCAAGGTCCCTTCCAACTCTAACATTCTATGATTCTATGATTCTAAGTTAACTAGCCTGGAATTAAGACCGGCTTTTACAGCTTTAAGATTTCAATCCATGCCTTCAGTGATCAGGACTGGATGTGTCTTTGGTATCCCCTACTGCCCTTAGACTTTGTCTTTGTGATATGGGGAAGTTGATGATATTGTACATTATATTCTGAGATGCCCATGGCATGAAGCCCCTAGGCTAAAGTACACCATCCCTATTATTCTGCAGCGTAATGGACTCTCCAATCGGGATCTGGTCAATTTTTTACTCTCGGACCTTGACCACTACGTCTCTAGCAGAATGGCGTTATTTGCCTTAGCGACAAGGAAAATCAGAATGAGTTTAATATTTAATGCAAAGTAGAAGGAGTATAGGCGTATACTGATATTTTTCATTGTTTACAATACCATTTTATAGTCTGATGTATTATGTTATGGCCTGTGGCTAAGACAATAAACTTATACCATAGATCACACTGTGACCCAAACCTGTAGGAGCTGTGAAGAAGAACTGAAACAGTAGATCTGGCCATTTATAGGCCAAATTCAGATCACAGATTAGGACTATCCGGCCCGTCTGTTGGTGGCGGTACCCAATGAGCACAAGGCATGAAAGCTTATAACCCAGAATTAAACCTTGTTGGTCTAAAATGTGCCACTGGACTCAAACTTTGAGTATAAGGCATGTTTGGGACCAGATGGAGGGTCAAGAAATACATGTGGAGGGGAGGCATGTGCGGGAACAACCCCTTTTGACCTTAAGGGTCAAGGCAGTAATGCTTACCCAAAATATAATACCAGTTGGAACGTCACAGGGTAGTGATACTTTGGCCACCAAATGAGAAGGGAGCACTCACTGGAGAAGACCCTGATGCTGGGAAAGATTAAGAACGTAAGAACATCAGAGAAGCCCATGTTGGATCAGGCCAATGGCCCATCCAGTCCAACATTCTGTCACACGGTGGCCCAAAAACACCAGGTGCCACCAGGATGTCCAGCAGTGGGGCCAGGACACCAGAAGCCCTCCCACTGTTGTCCCCCAAGGCACCAAGGATACAGAGCATCACTTGCCCCAGACTGAGAGTTGAAAGTCAAAGAAGAAGGGGACAGCAAAGGACGAGATGGTTCGACAGTGTTATCAATGCAACGAACATGAAATTAAGCAAACTCCGGAGGACAGCGGAAGACAGGAGGGCCTGGCGTGATCTGGTCCACGGGGTCGCAAAGAGTCGGACTCGACTGTGCGACTGAACAACAGCAAGAAGTGATAAATCAAAACACAATTTTGGCCAGCGCATCTGCTCCACCGGCAATGTTCCGCCGCCAGTGAGGAAAAAGCTTTTAGACCAACCAACAGAGACGAGGCAGCGGCATAATTGCCGTGCCCTGTTTTGCCCAGCCTTCCACGGCTCTTTGCAGCACAAAGGCAAGTCCGGCTTAATCAGACTTCCTGCGACGGTTTGTGTTAATAAGCGACGCCTCTTTGCACATCCTGTACTCCCGGACCTCGGCATCCGTGGGGGCACTCTGCCTCGGTTGCTTGGTTACCACATCCTCACGCCTCTGTCTCATTACACCCAACGTCCGTTGTGCAGCTTCTGAAGCCTTTCCAAACAGAAATCCTTCGCAGTCGATTGCTAAGGAGTCTGACACCTTTGCCACGGCTAAAGAGACTCTCGCTTCGATTCCGCATCCGGTGGCAGAATATAAATGCCACGATCAATGCCGTCTACTATGCGAGACGAAAGCCGCCATTCCGTATGCGCCCAGACTCAAGCAGTATTGCTCCACTTTATCCGGATCCAACAAGACGGCCAGGGAAAGGTGCTACTCTTGAAAAATGAAGTCGCTTTTATCTCTTTCCCCATAAATGTGGAAGAAGTGGCCAAGCTGCCCGAGCCCTCCGTTTTTCAGAAACTGCAGGATCAATGCGGGGTTGCTGCTTCTAGTTTGGAATGGGACCCCGTTCATCAAACATAAGAGCCCTGCTGGATCAGATAGCTGGTCCATCTTGTTCAACTTCCTGTCTCACACAGTGGGCCAACCAGTTCCTCTGGAGGGCCAACAACACAGCAGAGAGGCTGAGGCTTTCCCTTGATAAGAACGTAAGAAGAGCCCTGCTGGATCAGACCCGTGGTCCATCTAGTCCAGCATCCTGTCTCACACAGTGGCCAATCGATTCCTCTGGAGGGCCAACAACAGGGCAGAGAGGCTGAGGCCTTCCCCTCATAAATACATCAGAAGAGCCCTGCTGGATCAGACTATTGGTCCATCTAATCCAGCTTCCTGTCTCTCACAGTGGCCAGCCAGTTCCTCTGGAGGGCCAACAACAGGGCAGAGAGGCCGAGGCCTTCAGAAGGATGTCAGAAGACCCTCGCTGGATCAGACCAGTGAGGGTCCATCTAATCCAGTATCCTGTCTCACAGAGTGGCCACTCAGTTCTTCTGGAGGACCAACAACAGGGTAGAAAGGCCTTCATAAGAACATCAAAAGAGCCATGCTGCATCAGACCACTGGTCCATCTAGTCCAGCTTCCTGTCTCACACAGTGGCCAACCAGTTCCTCTGGAAGGCCAACAACAGGGCATGGAGGCCGAGGCCTTCATAAGAACACCAGAAGAGCCCTGCTGCATCAGACCAGTGGTCCATATAGTCCAGCTTCCTGTCTCAAACAGTGGCCAACCAGTTCCTCCAGAAGACCAACCCCAGGGCAGAGAGGCCGAGGCCTCCATAAGAGCATCAGAAGAGCCCTGCTGGATCAGCCCAGTGGTCCTTTTAGTCCAGCTTCCTGTCTCACACAGCGGCCAACCAGTTCTTACGGAGGGCCAACAATGGGGCAAAGAGGCCAAGGCCTTCATAAGAACATCAGAAGAGCCCTGCTGCATCAGACCAGTGCTCCATCTGGTCCAGCATCCTGTCTCACACAGTGGCCAACCAGTCCTTATGAAGGGCCAACAACAGGGCAGAAAGGCTGAGGCCATCCCTTGATGTTGCCTCCTGGCACTGGGCGTCAGGCATTTACTGCCTCTGAATGTGGAGGTTCAGTCAACGTGACATTAAGAAGCAGTACATGGCCGTGCAGTTTTAATTGTCTCAGCATCCTGATGATGACGATGTCTGGTGACAGAGGTGGATCCTCTTTCAGCCATTCCTGAGCTCTTCTCTGGGGGAAGAGAGCAAACCGGTGCAAAATAGAAGGCAGTTGCCAGAATTATTGAAGTACATAAGAACATAACATAAGAACAGAACATAAGAACATAAGAGAAGCCAATGTTGAATCAGGCCAATGGCCCATCTAGTCCAACACTCTGTCACACAGCGGCCAAAATATACCAGGTGCCATCAGGAGGTCCAGCAGTGGGGCCAGGACACCAGAAGCCCTCCCACTGTTGCCCCCTCCAGCACCAAGAATAGAGTGCATCACCTGCCCCAGACTGAGAGTTCCCATCTATACCCTGTGGCTAATAGCCACTGGTGGACTTCTGCTCCATATGTTTATCTAATTCCCTCTTGAAACTGTCCATGCTTGTAGCTGCCACCACCTCCTGTGGCAGTGAATTCCATATGTTAATCACTCTTTGGGTGAAGAAGGACTTCCTTTTATCTGCTCTAACCCGACTGCTCAGCAATTTCATGGAGTGCCCACGAGTTCTTGTATTGTGAGAAACGGAGAAAAGGACTTCTTTCTCAACCTGCTCAATCCCATTCATAATCTTATAAACCTCAATCATGTCACCCCTCAGCCGTCATTTCTCCAAGCTGAAGAGCCCCAAGCATTTTAACGTTTCTTTATATTGGAAGCTGAGCTTGGGAGACACCACATCTTCCATGTGTCCCATTCTCCCATATATTTAAAAGAAAAGGGAACATACCCTGCTCCTGGTGGTCTTGCGCCACTAAAGGGAAGTGTATTCAGATGAACGCATCTACCAGCAAGCAGTAGCACATATGCAAACGATGTACTAGAAATGAAATATTTTATATTCAATACAGAGTTCCGGCTCCATAAAGAAAGGGGTATATTCAGTGCGGAATTCGAGCACAAAGGAATGGAGAAGGCAAGTTTCTGACTCAATGCCTATTTCCAGTTCTACATCTTATCTTATTTTGTGTCAATGGCGGATGAGCAAAGGATATACTCCAAGGAGAGCGAAGCTAGCCCTGGGATTGGGGGTATGTGTTGTGTATTGAAAAGCGAATCAAGGCTATCCATTGCCATGAAAAGTTTGAGTCTGAATGTGGCTCTTCAGATGTCGCATTATCATTGGTCGGTTTCTGTGAAACCATTTGTAAATAACCGATCACTGAGTGATATTGTTGCAAAGAGGGAATGGTCCTGATTGGCCTTTATCCCTGCAATGTTATTGGTCATTAACACGTTGTGGGTGTGGCTTTGACAGCCCGGGAGAGTTTAAAAGAGGGAGCTGTGCTCCCCTTGTTTGCCGTGTGTTCCTGACTTACTGTTGCCGTTAATAAAGCTGAAATCACTTGTTGGGCTTATCCTGTTGTTGAGTCTCATACTTAACAGTATGTTTGTGTGCATGCTTATAAACCAGACAAACTGCTTTTTAGTTGA
Source organism: Gekko gecko (assembly GCA_029375565.1). Taxonomy (NCBI): domain Eukaryota; kingdom Metazoa; phylum Chordata; class Lepidosauria; order Squamata; family Gekkonidae; genus Gekko; species Gekko gecko. Next base: position 327,525,816 of record JAPDNY010000001.1, read on the forward strand.
CAAAGCAGTAAACTTAAATTGGGGCGTGTTCGATGGCACATTTCATTCAGTAAGAAATGTTTATTTTGGCAGTTTGTTTGGCCTACAAAGGAGCTGCGGTGGCTCAAGTGGTTAAGACGCTGAACTGCAGGCTGTGGAAGGTCAGTAGTTCAGCAGTTCAAGACCCGTGAGTGCCGCATGACGGAGTGAGCTCCCGTCTCTAGTTCCAGCTCCTGCCAACCTAGCAGTTCGAAAGCAAGAAATTGCAGGTAGATAAATAGGTACCACTTCGGTGGGAAGGGAACAGCGTTCCGTGCACCTTGGTGTTTAGTCATGCCGGCCACATGACCACGGAAACGTCTTCGGACAGCGCTGGCTCTTCGGCTTTGAAACGGAGATGAGCACCGCAACCCTAGAGTCGGATTCGACTGGCTTTCGAGCAAGGGAACCTTTACCTTTACCTTTACCTTGGCCTACAATGGAAGGACACAGGGCTGCGGGTGGAGGGGTAACAGAGGGGGGGTTAACCCCATAGCCACAGGCTGTTGAAGGAGACCACAAAGTCTGAATTCCCCCTTTCACACAGTACGCTTGCGATCATTTGGCCTCAAAATTGCTCCTTAAGAAGGATTCTTTAGCTGGGCGGCTATGAGAAGGAAAGCCAAGTCTGTAACACAAGCTTTCCCGCAGATCTGGAGTTCAAAAAAACTAGGCTAGGATCCAACAACGGAACCATCCTGGTTGCTCAATTCAGGCTATTGTTCTGGAGAACACGACTAGTGGAGGAAAGGTCGAGGTCCTTTTCATGGGTATAGAGGGCTGCTCACGGGGGCAATCCTTTGGTTAGAAAAATGTAACGTTTCGCGAGCTGAACAAATCCCTTCCCTCAGTTTCCAGGAAAACAGATGAGGTGAAAGATCAGAACGGTGAAGGTGTCTTTCCCCTGTGATTGGAAACAGACTGAGAGAAAGCAGATGGAGCAAAAAGACGTGGTGCTACAGCAGAAACCAGCCCCTCACCGAAGTAGGAACAAATGGTCTCCCTACAGAAAGGAATTTGTAAGAGAGTGAAGATCTTTCTTTAGCTAGTTCCAGGTGAGTAGCCATGTTGGTATTCAGTAGAAGACGATGACAAAGAAGAGACTGGGTTTCTACCCTGCCCTTCACTTGGAGTCTCAGAGCGGTTTACAAACTCCTTTCCCTTCCCCTCCCGACAACGGACACCCTGTGAGGTAGGTGGGGCTGAGAGAGCTCTTTTGAGGACTGCTCTTGAGAGAAGTGCTCTGAGAGAACTTGTGTCTGACTCAAGGCCACACCAGCTGGCTGCATGTGGAGGAGTGGGGAATCAAACCCGGTTCTCCCAGATTAAAGTCCACACTCTTAACCACTATACCAAACTTGTTCTCAAGACACAAGTCCAGTAAGACCTTAAAGACCTAGCAATCAAGTCCACTGGGACCTTAAAGATCAAGACTCAAGTCCAGTAGGACCTTAAAGACCTGGCAATCAAGTCCAGTAGCACCTTAAAGATCAAGTCCAGTAGGACTACTGGACCCAGCAATTAACTCCAGTAGGACCTTAAAGATCAAGACTCAAGTCCAGTAAGACCTTAAAGACCTGGCAATCAAGTCCAGTAGGACCTTAAAGAACATAAGAACATAAGAGAAGCCAATGTTGGATCAGGCCAATGGCCCATCTAGTCCAATACAGTGGCCAAAAATACCAGGTGTCATCAAGAGGTCCAGTAGTCGGGCCTGGACACTAGAAGCCCTCCCACTGTCCCCCCCCCCCAGCCAAGCACCAAGAATAAAGAGCATCACTTGCCCCTGACTAAGAGTTCCTATCTATACCCTGTGGCTAATAGCCACGGATGGACCTCTGCTCCATATGTTTATCCAATTCCCTCTTGAAGCTGTCCATGCTTGTAGCTGCCACCACTTCCTGTGGCAGTGAATTCCATGTGTTAATCAAGACTCAAGTCCAGTATGACCTTAAAAATCTGGCAATCAAGTCCAGAAGGACCTTAAAGATAAAGACTCAAGTCCAGTAGGACCTTACAGACCTGGCAAAGGGAGCTTTGACTCTTGACTCTTGCGTCTGTGTTACGTGCCATCAAGTCACTTCCGATGCATAGCGACCCTATGCATTAATGACCACCACCACTTTCTATCATTAACAGCCTTGCTCAGGTCTTGCAGACCGAACACTGCAACTTCCTTGATTGAGTCAATCCATCTCACGTTGAGTCTTCCCTTTTCCTGATGCCTTCAACTTTTCTTGGCATTATTGTCTTTTCTAGTGACTCCTCTTCTCTTCTCTTCTCTTCTCTTCTCTTCTCTTCTCTTCTCTTCTCTTCTCTTCTCTTCTCTTCTCTTCTCTTCTCTTCTCTTCTCTTCTCTTCTCTTCTCTTCTCTTCTCTTCTCTTCTCTTCTCTTCTCTTCTCTTCTCTTCTCGAAAGCTTACACCCTGGAAATCATCTTGGTCTTTAAGGCACTACTAGATTTGAATCCTGATTCCCCCCCTCCCTTCTTGTTGGCTGTTGACTACTCCCAATGATGTCACTGCTCTGTTAACAGACATTTTAAGGGAACGACTGGAGAAGAGTCACCAGAGTTTATGCCCTGTTCGATTCCACCTTGGCAGACTCTCACCCGCCTGTTTGCTCTTGTATTGTGTTCTACCCACAATTAGACGTGGGTTGCAGATGCCACCAAATGTTTTAGTAATGTCTAGTAATGCCAGGAAAAAAATTTATAGGGCTTTTATGTTGTATAGACTTCTATATTTATATTTAACTTAAGATCATAAGAACATAAGAGAAGCCAATGTTGGATCAGGCCAATGGCCCATCCTGTCCAACACAGTGGCCAAAAATACTAGGTGCCATCAGGAGGTCCAGCAGTGGGGCCAGGACACTAGAAGACCTCCCACTGTTGCCCCCCCCCAAGCACCAAGAATACAGAGCATCTCTTGCCCCAGAGTCCCTATCTATACCTTGTGGCTAATAGCCACTGATGGGCCTCTGCTCATCCAATTCCCTCTTGAAGCCATCCATGCTTGTAGCTGCCACCGCCTCCTGCGGCAGGGAACTCCATGTGTTAATTACTCTTTGGGTGAAGAAGGACTTCCTTTGATCCGTTCTAACCCGACCGCTCAGCAATTTCATGGAGTGCCCACGAGTTCTTGTATTGTGAGAAAGCGAAAAAAGTACTTCTTTCTCAACCTGCTCTATCCCATGCATAATCTTATTTGTATTGGTATTATAACTTGTATTATACTTTTTTAACGTATGGATTTAACTCTGTTGTAACCTGTCCTGGGCCTGCTTGTAGGGCGGGTGGGCAAAATATTGAACGAACAAACAAACAAATAAATAAATAACTGGGCATCAGGATCCTCATTACCTAAAGCTACTTGAGAATACCCAGGAGCAATGTTCTCTCTAAGCTGTAGGGTCTTGTGAGCAAAAATTCAACTTTGAGAGCTATTGGCATTAAAGTTGTGAGCGAGCAATTTGGCTACTGCATCAATTAGTTGGCTCTGGAGCCCTCTTTCCAGCGCTAAGACAAAAAATGTGTGAGCTGGAGGCTAAAAAACTATGACCTAGCTCACACTAACTCAGCTTAGAGGGAACACTGCCCAAGAGCACCGATAACACTGGAGAAGCTGGACTTTACTCTGTCTCTATGTATATTTCCTGAATGGGGTTTAGAAATACTATTATCCCATTAAGTTTCCCTTCTTAAAATGTTGCATTTCTCTTGACAAACATGCTTTATTTATTGACAGACTTGGGCTGTAAATACGGTTGAACTGATCAGTGTGTTGCAATTGATGATCCCATCTGTTTCATGTCTCCCCTTCCTTCCTGTCTCCTCCTTGCCCTCACTGACATTCCTACGGGTGGGGAAGGTGTGAATGCAGATGCGTGTGAATGAGGGGGTAGAGTAGAGGCCTATGCTCTGTAACTGTCACTGTTTAGAAGCAATTGTGAGATGAAAAGGGGAGGAGAGGATGACATACCTATGGAATGCATCGTTTGACTATACCTTGAGTTACTTTCGCTTTTGTACCTCAGCAAGGAGTTCATCCTTGCAAAATCCAAATCTCTTTTCCTAATAAACTTACTTCAAATGAGTTGTGGACTGAGAGTGGATTACTGGGAACCTGACATTTATGCACCAAGAACAGGTCTTCTTCCTTATATCGACATCCCACTTACTGTCAAATATGGTTGCCAACTCTAAGTTGGGAAATCCCTGGAATTTTGGGGGTACAGTCTAGGGAGGGTGGGGTTTGGGGAGGGAAGGGAAGGGAAGGGAAGGAACCATGGTGGGGTATAACATCCTAGAGTCAACCTTCCAAAGCAGACATTTTCTCCAGGGGAGCCGATCTCTCTGGTCCGGAGATAAGTTGTAATTCTAAGCCCTCTCTAGGCTCCACCGAGAATTTGGGAACCCTAAAACACCATGGTCCTGGCCTGGATCACCCAGGCTAGCTCAATCTCATCAGATTTAAGAAACTAAGTGGCGTTATCTCTGGTTAGAACATGGATGGGAGACCACCAAGGAAGTCCAGGATTGCTACGCAGAGGCAGGCAATGGCAACCCACCTCTGAGCGCTTCTTGCCTTGAAAGAACCCCTACGGGGTTGCTATAAGTCACTGGCGACAATAAATAAATAAATAATAAAAATACTAGGGCATAATGTTTTGTTTCATTATCACTTGACTACTTCCAATATCGAGAAAGTCCTTTTCGGTGATTTATTAATACACAGGGTAGGGAAGCAGAAATATCTGTGTCTCAAGCCTCACGAGCCGCTTCCCTCTCAGATATTCTTCTGCGAATGCGATTAACGGGAAATATTTCAGAACACGTTATTCCCATTACAACACACACAAGATCTCTTCCCTTTGTATCTTAACACCCCTTTTTGAAAAAAAAGCATTTCCCTATTTCTACCAATACCCGAACAGTATCCTATCAATTCAGAAAAGCAGGAGTATTATTGCTATTTAAAATGTTCCCGTTTTCCACTTTTATCTGCATGCACAATGTGAATTAACACGCGGACAATGCAGCGGAGCGTTCGCGATTCCCTTCTGAATATAATCTGAATGTCAGGAAGCTATCGCCGGGAGCCGGAGCAGTGACCCCGCTCTTTGACACGGAACCGTGCGACCAACTCCTTTGTATGGAACTGCAGGTTCTTCTGGAGATAGGGAATATCTTGACGGCACAGAATCATCCGGAGTGTCTTTATATGCAAATGGCAGCGAAAGAGCCGAACAAAGAGAACCATTCACAAAAGAGCAATGAAAAAGGAGGGGGGAAGGGATGGAAAATGAAATCATTTAGGAAATGTGTTCATTTCCCACAAGCTTGTTATGACTTTTGTTGGGGGGGGGGGGAGAAATGCAAATTCGGAGCTGGTGAAAGCTGCCGGAGCGAAACCCCAGAGAACGCAAGTTTTCCAGTATTATCGCAGGCCCGGCAAATACTCTTATCAACGTCTGCACGCTGTACTTGAATTGTGAAGGATCCTCCTCTAGGAATGTATTTCTTTCTGAATCCATTCAAGTCTTTGCGTTCCCTGCTGGGACTTTTTTTTTTTTTTAAAGTCTTTAAGAAAAGATTAATAATACTCGGCTGAGTTTGAAGGAAAGGAGGGACCTGAAAAGAGGTTCTAGGGATGAAAATCTCCATGGAAGCCCTGGAGGAACTATTGCTTGAAGACGCACTAGTGTGACACGGAATTGTCCTTGCATGGTCTCATGTAGGCTATAGCCTACAGACTAACTGTAAAATGTCCAGTAGCACCTTTAAGACGAATACATTTCATTGTAGAATAAGCTATTGAGAAACACATCTCTCTTCATCAGATGCGTGGAAGGTATGAAGAAATTGGCTAGAGGTATATAGGAGGTAAGGGCAGGGGGGAGACGATGCAGAAGGTGCCATGTAGATGCAGAGCAGTTGACAAAGTCATGAAAAAGGCTGAATGCACAATCCAGGCTGGGTCTGACCCCTTCCTTCTATCGATGAATCTGAATGGAGTACCTGGGAGGCAGTTACTTCTGGTAATGAAGTAACCACCCCTCAAAAAGGATATTATAGCATTGGGGAAAATGCAGAGAAGGGCAACTAGAATGATCAAAGGGTTGGAGCACTTTCCCTACGAAGAAAGGTTAAAACGCTTGGGGCTCCTTAGCTTGGAGAAACGACAGCTGAGGGGTGACACGATCGAGGTTTACAAGATGATGCATGGGATAGAGCAGATGGAGAAAGAAGTACTTTTCTCCCTTTCTCACAATACAAGAACTCGTGGGCACTCCATGAAATTGTTGAGCAGTTGAGTTAGAATGGACAAAAGGAAGTCCTTCTTCACCCAAAGAGTGATGAACACATGAAATTCACTGCCACAGGAGGTGGCGGCGGCTACAAGCATGGATGGCTTCAAGAAGGAATTGGATAATCATATGGAGCAGAGGTCCATTGGTGGTTATTAGCCACAAGGTAGAAGAAGAAGAGGAGATTGGATTCATACCCCACCCTTCACTTCCCAAAGGTATAGATAGGAACTCTCAGTCTGGGGCAAGTGATGCTCTGTATCCTTGGTGCTTGCGGGGGAGGGACAACAGTGGGAGAGCTTCTGGTGTCCTGGCCCCACTGGTGGACCTCCTGATGGCACCTGGTATTTTTGGCCACTGTGTGACACAGAGTGTTGGACTGGATGGGCCACTGGCCTGATCCATCGTTGGCTTTCCTTATGTTCTTATGTTCCTAACCACCCAAAGTCTCTATTCAATCCAAGTCTGACGGAGTCAGATTTACATATGAATTCCAACTCATCCACTTCCCATTGGATTTTGGTTTTGGAATGTTTCTGTTGAACTACGGTGAGCTTTAAGTCCTCGATGGAATGTCCTGGCAGACTGACGTGTTCTCCCACTGGTTTCTGGATATCGCCATTTTTGACGTCAGGTTTGTGTCCACTTATTCTTTTGCATAGAGGTTGGCTGGTTTGTCCTATGTACAGAGCAGAAAAGTACTGTTGGGACATGAGAGCATATATCACATTGGAGGATGAGCAGCTGTAAGAGCCAGAGATTGTGTAGTTGATGCCACTGGGTCTTGTGATTGCATTTTCTGGGTAGGTACATGGGCAGAGTTGGCGTCTGAGTCTGTTGCAGGCAATGTTCCCTCTAAGGTGAGTTAGTGTGAACTAGCTCACGGGTTTTTTTAGCCTCCAGCTCACACATTTTTGCCTTGGCTCAGGAAGGAGGGCTTCCGAGCAAACTGATTTACACAGCAGCCAGATCACTCACTCACAACTTTAATGCCAGTAGCTCACAAAGTAGAACTTTTGCTCACAAGACTCCACAGCTTAGAGGGGGCATTGGTTGCAGGGTCTCTGGTTCCTGTGTTGGTGACTCCGTTCGATGGTTCATGGTTGATACCGAGAAGTTGTTTGAGGTTGGGGGGCTGTCTGTAGGCAAGGAGAGACTAACATGGCGAACTCCTCTGGATCCCAGACTAACTGTGATTCCCTCAAGACATCTATGGAGACAGTGTTTGTCTGATTTCCTCCTTCTACCGCTCCATACCTACTGTCTTTCCCGGAAGCACTCACCTTCATTTCCCCCAACCCAACTGGACAGCCCAGGCTAGCTTACTTTCATCAGATCTCAGAGGCTAAGCTGGGCTGGTTCTGGCTTTCCTCGGATGGGAGACCCACCAAAGAAGTCTGGGATTGCTACCCGAAGGCAAGCAATGTCAAACCATTTCTGCTCCTCTGCACCCGACCTTGGACAGCCCAGGCTAGCCCGATCTCATCCGAACTTGGAAGCTCAAAAGGGTCAGCTCTGGTCACCATTTGTTTGGGAGACCACCAAGGAAGTCCAGGGTTGCTGTTCAGAGGTAGGCAATGGCCACCCACCTCTGAAGGTCTCTTGCCTTGAAAACCCTAAGTCAGTTGTGACTTGATGGCACTTCCCACCATCACCAACACCACTCCTGGTCACATTCTTCTTCTTCCTCCTCCTCCTCTTTTTCTTCCTTCTCCGCCTCCTCCTCTTCTTCTTTCTCCTCCTCCTCCTCTTCTTTCTCCTCCTCCTCTTCCTTCTCTTCCTCTTCTTCTTCCTTCTCTTCTTCTTCCTTCTCCTCCTCCTCTTCTTCCTTCTCCTCCTCCTCCTTCTCTTCCTCTTCTTCTTCCTTCTCCTCCTCTTCTTCTTCCTCCTCCTCTTCTTCCTTCTCCTCCTCCTCCTTCTCTTCCTCCTCTTCCTCTTCTTCTTCCTTCTCCTTCTCCTCCTCCTCTTCTTCTTTCTCCTCCTCCTCTTCCTCTCCATACAGGCTCTGTTTATTCCTTTCTAAATCTCCAGGAAGAACTGGGAAATTGCACATTCTAGTCATGGGGGGAGGGAATAAGGTCGTCGCCATCTGTACAGCTATCCCAGTTGCGTCTTGCTCTCTCAGCAAGACGATGATGGCGGCATCGGACAGAGGCCAAAGCAGAAGTGCTAACGTGCCCACAGATCTGACTACGGTATCTTGTTACACACAATCCTGTTTTGGTAAATAAACTTAAGGGGAGCAGGTGGTGAAAGCTCGAGGCTGACAACACCCTCTCACAGCTACAAAGAGTCCAACAGCTGGCACCGAAGGATCCTCTTTCCTGGGTAATTTGTGCGCCGACGGCCTGACCTTACACTGGCCTCCCCTCTCTGTTTTCTCGTACTATACCGGGGAAAACAATACCGCAGAGTAATACAGAGGCGACTCTGGGATTAGAAATGCGGCCACCCTAACAGATTTAAAACCGTGCCCTAACCATGTATCATCACGGAAGAAATCACGCTACAAATCCCTTCGGAAATAATCTGCGCCAACAAGTCACTGAAGAGATGTGTAGACCATGAAGAAGAAGAAGAAGAAGAAGAAGAAGAAGAAGAAGAAGAAGAAGAAGAAGAAGAAAAAGAAGAAGAAGAAGAAGAGGAGGAGGAGTTTGGATTTATACCCCACCCTTCACTGCCTGAAGGCGTTTCAGAGCGGCTTACAAACTCCTTTCCCTTCCCCTCCCCACAACAGACACCTTGCGAGGTCAGCGGGGCTGAGAGAACTTCTGACAGAAACTGTCCTTGAGAGAACAGCTGTGCCAGAGCTTGTGACTGACCCAAAGTCACACCAGCAGGTGCGAGTGGAGGAGTGGGGAATCAAACCCGGTTCTCCCAGATTAGAGTCCGCGCACTTAACCACTACACCAAACTGAGTAAAGACTGTACTCAGGCGTCGCCTGAGCCTACATTAAACCATCTCGATCCCAGTTCAGTAGCCCCTCAGAAACTAACATGATTTACAGGCCGTTTGTTCCTGTGGCCATCACCACATCCTCTGGCAGCAAATCCCACATTTTAATCCCTTTTCTACATTCCTTCGACACAGGGCACGCCAGTCTCTTCCCGGCCTTCTCCCGGCTCGGTTTTGCCCATTCCGCTCCACCGCCTGCTCCTCTGAACTTCTTCCAGTTCCCTGTTGTCATTTGCGTTGAATGTCTTTGCTGCCTTTGATGCCATTAATCATTCTGTCTGCCTTTCCTCTCGGGACCGCTGTGATAACAACTCTCCCCTAATCGACACTTCTTCCTTCATCTGGCCATTACGGGAACCTTCAAAGACAGTGGGAACGGCTCTTAGTGGGCTTTCAGGAGCACAAAAAGAATGCTGTCTTCTCCCCCCCCCCAATTAATTACTCTGGCATAACAGCGTGCCCTCCCATCCCGTAGCACAAGAATTCTTTGCTAACCAAAGCGATGGCAACTTATGCCTCAGGGCGAAATACACGAGATCATACTTTTACGACAGATTAATTAGTTCTGAACTCGCTAGCGTTACTGCAGTTCACGCTGACCTCCAAGTCACGAAGGCAATTAGAATCGCCCTCGATATACAACATGGATTAAAAGGGTACCACGTCCTTCTGCTGAGCCCCGACGGTTTGTAGGGACGGATAATTGTCTCGTGTTCGGCATGACTCCTAGGAACATCACAAGCCAGATTGTGTGTGTCTTCACAAGCCACGGCTGCGCGTCAATATGGAGCTGTCAAAAACGTCAAAGCGAGCCAGTTGAGGTGACAAAACAGATTTCCGGCCACTGCCAATGACCCGATAGCCGGCAGCAGCTACGGAATTTTCGTGCAAAGATTAAAATGGTGATTTACGTTTCTGTTTTGCTCCAGCGCTTGAATACTCTGGCAGCCAGACGAGTGTGGAAAGGGATACAAATATTCTTGTTTTAATCACGGGGAAATTCCCCGTAACATTATTCAAGGAAATCCGGTGTGCCCACATCAGACAAATCTGCAAGGCACTCCAGCTTGTTTCAACCTCTCTGCCTTTCCGCACATGGAAAAGTATGGGCTTCGTGAACTCCACATGGGCGCGCATGAAGTTGCATTATAGTGAATCTGACCATTGGTCCATCAATGTCAGTATTCTCTGCACAGACTGGCAGAGGCTGTCCCGGGTGTTAGGTAGAGGCCTTTCACTTGTTAGGTAGAGGTCTTTCACCTACCACTTGTTCCGTTTAACTGGAGTTGCCGGAGATTGAACTTCGGACCTTCTGCATGCAAAATGGAGGCTTTTCCACTGAGCCGTGGCCCTTCCTGTGGCTCACGTGGCTGCCTCTTTATGTATTTATTTGATTTGTATACCACCCTCCCCATAAACGGGCTCAGGGCGGCTCACAACAATCTCAGTACAATATCATTAAAACAACAATTAAAACACTAAAACCATAAAATACTGTGCAAACCAGCTAGTTCTGATATCAGTTCAACAATACTGATGTTAAAGTCGAGGCCACCAATGTCATTTCAGCAGTACCGATGTTAAAATTCCAGCCACCAAGGGGGAGATAGCCAGGAAGGAAGAGGGACATCCGCCACCTCAACCAAAACCCCAGTGGAAGAGCTCTGTCTTGCAGGCCCTGCGGAACTGTAGTAAGAACATAAGAACAAAAGAGAAGCCAATGTTGAATCAGGCCAATGGCACATCTAGTCCAACACTCTGTCACACAGCGGCCAAAAATACCAGGTGCCATCAGGAGGTCCAGCAGTGGGGCCAGGACACTAGAAGCCCTCCCACTGTTCCCTCTCCAGCACCAAGAATAGAGTGCATCACCTGCCCCAGACTGAGAGTTCCTACCTGTAAAGTTAAAGGTAAAGGTTCCCTTGCTCAAAAGCCAGTCGAATCCGACTCTAGGGTTGCGGTGCTCATCTCCGTTTCCAAGCCGAAGAGCCAGCGGTGTCCGAAGACATTTCCGTGGTCATGTGGCCGGCATGACTAAACACCAAGGCGCATGGAACGCTGTCACCTTCCCACTGAAGTGGTACCTATTTATCAACTTGCAATTTCTTGCTTTCGAACTACTAGGTTGGCAGGAGCTGGAACTAGAGACGAGAGCTCACCCCGCCATGCGGCATTCACGGGTCTTGAACTGCTAAACTACTGACCTTCCACAGCCTGCAGTTCAATGTCTTAACCACTTGAGCCACCGCAGCTCCATACCTACCTGTACCTTGTGGCTCATAGCCACTGATGGACTTCTGCTCCATATGTTTATCTAATTCCCTCTTGAAACTGTCCATGCTTGTAGCTGCCACCACCTCCTGTGGCAGTGAATTCCCGCAGGGCCCTGATCTCGTATGGGAGCTCATTCCACCAGGTAGGGACCAGGACCGAAAAAGCCCTGGCCCTGGTCGAGGCTAGTCAGACGTCCCTGGGGCTGGGGACTGCTAGAAGATGTTGATTCATGGACCTCAATGTCCTCCAGGGCTCATATGAGCTCATAAAAGTTCTTTCCTTACAGGGATTTGATCCCATAGGAACTGCTCGAAAGCACCAGCCTTGGGGAAACACCTTCCGGAGGAGAGTTGCCAGCTACATGTTGGAAAATGCCAGGAGACTTTGGGGGTGGAACCTAGGGTGGGCGGGGCACGGGAAGAGGAGGGACTCCAGTGGGGTATAGTGCCACAGAGTCCGCCTTCCAAATTGTTTTCTTTGAGGGAGCTGATCTCTGTCACCTGGAGAGCAATTATAATTCCAGGAGATCTCCAGTCACCACCTGGAGGTTGGCAACCCTACGTCTGCTACTGGAGGATCCTACCACAGGCCTAGTTTCAGAGGCAAAGCAGAAGGCCATTTGATAGAGGTTGTTTTTGGTGGTAGCAGTGGCATTTTGGGGGGAATTGGGCAGGTTGTGTTTCAGTTTTTACGATTATGTTTAATCGTCTTGAATGGCCTGGTCAGCGCTGTTCAATGAGTACGGTTACCAACTTCCGGGTGGCACCCGGAGATCTCCCACTCTCAAAACTGATCCCCAAACGAAAGAGGTCAGTTACCCTGGAGAAAATGGCTGCTTTGGTGGGTGGCTCTGTGGCATTATACCCTGCTGAGGTCCCTCCCCTCCCCGAACCATGCCCTCCTCAAGCTCCGCTCCCAAAATCTCCAGGTATTTCTCAGCCCAGAGTTGGCAACCCTACCTATAAGGCAACTTGAGCCGCCGTGAGTAGTGGAGAAGACAGAGTACAGATGTAAGTACAATGAAACATACAGTCGGCCGGTGACCGAAGGCCGGGTCTGGAGTTTGTTTGGGGCCTCCAGCCAAATGGGGTTAATGGGGAGCAGTTGTGAGGGGAGATTCTTTCTCAATCATGTGGTAGCCGGAATGGAACACTCATTAACAATGGAACACTCGTTCCAAGTGCTTGGTACGGTATGGGGCCAAGGCTTGTCCACTTTTAGAAGAAGAAGAAGAGGAAGAGATTGGATTTATACCCTGCCCTTTACTACCCAAAGGTGTCTCAGAGCGGTTTACAAACTCCCTTCCCTTCCCCTCCCCACAACAGACACCCTGTGAGGTAGGTGGGGCTGAGAGAGCTCTTGACAGAAACTGCCCTTTTTTCAAGAACAGCTCTTATCAGAACTATGGCTTTGCCCAAGGTAATCCAGCCAGGTGCAAGTGGAGGGGTGGGGAATCAAACCCAGTTTACTAGCAACAACCATGCCTCGCAGGTGTACATCACAGAGAGCAGGAACTACAGGAAGCTGTTAGATGAAGAAGAAGAAGAGGAAGAAGAAGAACAGAAGAGATTGGATTTATACCCCGGCCCTTCACTACCCGAAGGAGTCTCAGAGCGGCTTACAAACTCCCTTCCCTTCCCCTCCCCACAACAGACACCTTGTGAGGCAGGTGGGTCTGAGAGAGCTCTGACAGAAACTGCTCTTTTTTTCAAGAACAGCTGTGCCAGAACTATGACTTGCCCAAGGTCATCCAGCAGGTGCAAGTGGAGGAGTGGGGAATCAAACTCGGTTCTCCCAGATTAGAGTCCGCCTGCACTTAACCGCTACACCAAATATAAGAACATAAGAGAAGCCAATGTTGAATCAGGCCGATGGCCCATCTAGTCCAACACTCTGTCACACAGCGGCCAAAATATACCAGGTGCCATCAGGAGGTCCAGCAGTGGGGCCAGGACACTAGAAGCCCTCCCAATGCTGCCCCCTCCAGCACCAAGAATAGAGTGCATCACCTGCCCCAGAAGAGCCCTGCTGGATCAGAGCAATGGTCCATCCAGTCCAGCATCCTGTTTCACCCAGTGGACAACTAGTTCTACTGGATGGCCAACAATAGGGCAGAGAGGCCAAGGCCTTCATAAGAACAGCCCTGCTAGATCAGAACAGTGGTCCATCTAGTCCAGCATCCTGTCTCACCCAGTGGGCCAACCAGTTCCTCTGGAGGGCCAACAACAGGCCTTCTGAGGCCTTCCCCTGATGTCGTCTCCTGGCTCTGGGATCCAGAGAGTCGCTGTCTCTGAATGTGACAGTCCCTTTAGTCACAATGACTAGTAGCTACTGGTAGAACTCTCATCCATGAATCTGTCAAATCCCTTTGAAAAACCATCTATGCCTGTGACCCTCACTACATCCTCTGGCACCAAATCCCATACTTTAATCACCTGCTGTGTAAAGTATTTCCTTTTGTCTGCCCTCAATCTACTGCATATCAGCTTGATTGTATGCCCTTGAGTTCCACTAATTTAGGAGAGGGAGATAACGGCACTTTTTTCCACTGAGGATTTGAGGAAATGTAAAAGCAGAGCTTTTTTGGTAGAAAAAGCCCAGCAGGAACTCATTAGCATAATAGGCCTCACCCAACAGCAGAAGCTCATTAGCATAATAGGCCACACCCCTGACAGCACAGCTCATTAGCATATTAGGCCACACCCCCACGTTACCAGAAGTGTGGTCATCCAGCCATGACCACTTTTTGCTTCTTATTCTGTTTACCTTGTTTGTTGTCAAAACCTAGGGGCTTTTTTTAAAAGCAGGAACTCCTTTGCATGTTAGGCCACACACCCCTAATGTAGCCAATCCTAATGAGCTTCTGCTGTTGGGTGTGGCCTATTATGCTAATAAGTTCCTGCTGGGCTTGGCCAACTCGGGAGCCAGCCGGAACTCCGTTCCTGTGCGTTCCCACCTAAAAATAGCCCTGTGTAAAAGAGAAATAGATCCGAAACAACATGTGAAAAGAGAGCATGAGAACGAGAGAGATCTTTTTAAAATTAGAAAGAAATAAAGAGGGGGAAAAATGGATACTGCTTTGAACAACAGAAGATAGCATTCCCAAAGTGGGTTGAGAAGAGCTGTCTTGGGGTGACTCATCCCTCCGCAGGAACAGTTTCCAACTTATGTTCTCATTGGAAACGCAGTCGAGTTTTCTGTCTGAATACGAGATAATTCTCTGGATTTAACGAGTGAGATCAGGGGAAATGCACGGGAAAAAGAGGATCACCAAAGATCATTATTCTACTCTCACTCGCAAGGTGAATTACGCATAATCCCTCTTGAAGTCCGAGGACTTCCTTCCCGTACTGTAAAAGAGGGATTTTAAAGGATCTTTGAGGGATTCCGAGAAGGAGACAGAAGAGATTGTGGGGCTAACCAGCTCTTTGTACTACGAAGTTGATATGCCAATAGCTTTTCCAATGAACCTCTGCCAGTTGGGTTAATAAATGCCCACATAAATCACCACTGAGAAACTTCAGTTGCATCTGGGAGATGTCCTGGGTTAGACACCCAGTGCCTCAATACAGTTATCACCTCCTAGGAACCATTATCTCAGAATGCCTGATCGGGCTCCGAGTTGGCATCCAAAAAAGGTGGGAAGTAGAAGAAGTTGTTATATTTAAATCAGGTAGTAGAGTGAGAAGAAGAAGAAGAAGAAGAAGAAGAAGAAGAAGAAGAAGAAGAAGAGGAACAAGAACAAGAAGAAGATTGTATTTATACCCCGCCCTTCATTAGGAGAAAAAAGTGTACTTATGGTGTGCTTTTGAAAAAAGAGTATACGACAACGTGGATGTGTTAATAACTATCACAAAATAACACTGCTAAATACAGTACAGAAATTGTATTTTATTTCATCCTAAAGCACTGAGTGTCACCTTGATTTCTGGTTTATTAGTTGTCTTGGGCTGTTACCATTTATATTGTTCAGGACCATTAGTAAGTCAGATAATCCATTTAGCTAGCTACCCAACACCTGGCTTCTATTGTTAAATCCAGACCCTGCCTCTCTGGAAGCTCACTGGTCATACCTAAGGTCTGCCCCTACTGGCATCACACACCTCTGGGACTCATCGTTGGTCCAGGTAATCTATTTTTCTCACCTGAGACCAGCCCCCAGGGCTGCCCATTGGTCTGCATTCTTTGCCAATGCCTATATCCCAGCACACACATGGCCTTAGACTGTGTGTTTTCTGCCATGATCCAAGATGGCGGTCCACCCCTAGACTCTGTGAGTTTGGGCCACTGTCCTTTCTTCATGGACCTCTGCACATCTGAACAGGTTGTATCGCCTCTCTATAGGCTATCAATCATCTCTGCTTCTTAGTTATGTCTTGTGTGAATATTGTTTGTATGCTTGAGAATGTTAAAGAAATCATTATTTTAGCCACCCAGTTTCTGTGTCTGTTCCTGGGTTCTTGGGAATTCTAACTCTGGTATGCACAGCTCAGATCCTATAGAGAAGCCAATTGCATATTAATAATTATAATTCCCCATCTTTATTAAATAACAGAGCAATTAGGCTAACAGCCCTCTCCTCTCCCTCTGCCCTCAAATTTAACTTCGTGCCGTAATAAAAGCCGTAGGAGAATTAAAAAAAAACCAAAAACACGATGGACGAAATATACATACAGCAATTTCCTGACTCGGAGCTAGCAACCTTAGTTTGTCATGATTTCTGAACCTTGCCTATAAGTAGCAAAATTTTGAAGGGGGGGGGAGAAAAAGAAAACAGACACACTTGTGTTTCTTTATAAACGCGTGCTCTAACATACTCGTGGAAACTAGATCTTGCTAGGGTCACCAACCTCCAGGTGTGGCCTGGAGACCCCCTGCTATTACAACTGATCTCCTGATGGCAGAGTTCAGTTCCCTTGGGGGATACAGCTGCTTTGGAGGTAGGACTGTATGGCAGGGTTGTCAAACATGCAGCCCGGGGGCTGGATCAGGCCCCCCAGCGGGCTTCTATCGGGCCCACAGTGAAACTGGCTGCCTTCTGCTCCTCCTTCCATTTCTGTCGCTGCTTCGTCATCGTAGGTTTGCAGCTTACAGAGACACACCTGAATAGCATACTCAAGATTGCGACAGCACAGACATTTTGATGCAATAATTCAGAGCAAGGGTTGTCAGTTATCAGACAGTGTTAAATAAGCAAAATATTGCAAGTGTGCTGATGTTTTAAGCATGTTTTTATTTCAAGTTAAAAAAAAACACAACCCTTTGTGTTTGTGTCCTTTATAAAGTTTATATCTCCACTACCTGGCATTACGTTTTATGGCATAGGGCCTGGCCCAGCAAAGTCTCATTTATGTCCGATCCAGCCCGTATAACAAATGAGCCCGACACCCATGCTCTATGGTGTTTATACCCTGGCTCAAGGCCCTCACCTCTCCATACTCTGTCCTCCCCAGACTCCACCCCCCAAATCTCCAGGAATTTCCCAACCTGGAACTCTTAACCCTCGGTCTCGCTCATTTGGTCAAACGATGACGCCATTCTAACAGATACGTTGTATTAACCCATTTTGTACATTGCTTGGAAAATGTCAATAGAAAAATTATTTAGCCCTACAATAGAGAAAGAAATACGTTTAAAGAACACAGCGCATCCATGGATTGTTTAGTGGACAATATCTTTGGGGGCAGAAAAAAGAAATGTGGACGTACCTGCCGGGAAGTACTCATTCATTTTCTTCTTGTATATTTTGTAGTCAACTTCCAAGAACACACAAAAAATGACACGATCCATCTGCAGGGACAAAAAGGATTAACATTTCAATTTAAAAAACCCCATCATACTATTACAACACAAGGTTTTCCCCCTCAATAAATTATTATATTCCCCAGTAAATTATTACATCCTCCGCTAAATTATTATAACACCAGTTTGTTCGCCCATAGACATAATGTATCAAAATCCACAGTTTGTTTCTGAAAGTGTGCCATCTCTCGTAATGGATACTGGCACACATGTGAGGGCACCGTTCCCAGCAACACAAAGAGGCACCATGCCAGATGGTTGCTCTTCAATGCTATGAGATCTGTGGACATGTTATTGGAAATGACCACTTTAAACATAACCCTGGTTCCTATGCTGACAAAAAAATATATATGTCTAGAAAGAAACGAGTAAATAAACTGATAGGTCCAGTTTCAGAGGGTTGCAGTGTGGGTCTGCAGTGGAATGGTTACATTCGAATCCAATACCACCTTAGAGACCAACAAGATTTTGAGCATATAAACTAAGGTGCTACAGGGCTCGAAACTAACTGTTCCACTGCAGACCCACACGGCGACCCTCTGAAACTGGATCAGTAGAAGAGAAGAGAAGAGAAGAAGAAGAGAAGAGAAGAAGAAGAGAAGAGAAGAGAAGAGAAGAGAAGAGAAGAGAAGAGAAGAGAAGAGAAGAGAAGAGAAGAGAAGAGAAGAGAAGAGAAGAGAAGAGCTTGGATTTATACACCACTCCTTCACTACCCAAAGGAGTCTCAGAGCAGCTTACAAACTCCTTTCCCTTCCCCTCCCCACAACAGACACCCCTGTGAGGCAGGTGGGGCTGAGAGAGCTTGGACAGAAACTGCCCTTTTTCAAGGACAGCTCTGACATAACTATGGCTTGCCCAAGGTCATCCAGCAGCTGTATGCAGAGGAGTGGGGAATCAAACCCGGTTCTCCCAGATTAGAACCCGCGTACTTAACCACTACACCAAAGTAATGTTGGACTTGTATCTAATTATTCACCCAGTACACCGTACGGAATATCTCAGTGGTACCCCTTTTCTCTCTCTCTCCCAGCAAATGCCTCATCAAAACTTACCTCATCTATGAATACTTTTGTCAAACCCCTATCAAAATTTAATCTGATTTGTGCATATTATCCCCTGGTACCTTTGCCTCTGTATTTCTTCCCTCCCTCGAGCTGATGTCACTTCTCACACCAGGGGAAGGGCCTTCTCAAGTAGTGGCCCCCTACCCTGTGGAATACACTCCCGGATGATAACCACGCCCTGCTGGACTTGCTTCATTTTTGCAGAGCATGCAATATTTAGGCTGGGATTTGGAGAGGAATCAAATGTTTGAGCTGTTCTAATAGCGGTATGGCAATAGCCATGTGGTTAAATAGTTTTACGTTTTATATCTGTTCTTTGTTTTTATGCTGTTTTACCTGATTGGTTTTAATGTTGTCAGTCACCTAAGACCCTTTGGGTGCGTGGCGACTAAAAAAAAAAAATCTAATAAAATAGATAAATTTAAACCACATGCTCCTTGGGATAAGGATCTTTCCATTGTCTTGCATTGTTTGGTAAGATGCCATGGACTTCGAGGGTACAAAACAAACGGATAAGTAAATCAGTGCAATCCTAAGTACACTTTCCCGGGAGCAAGCGCCACTGAATAGGCCCTACGAGGAAAGGCTAAGGGACTTGGGAATGTTTAGTTTGAAGAAGAGGAGATTGAGGGGGGACATGATTGCTATTTGGTGTAGTGGTTAAGTGCGCGGACTCTAATGTGGGAGAACCGAGTTTGATTCCCCACTCCTCTACTTGCACCTGGCTGGATGACCTTGGGCAAGCCGTAGTTCTGATAAGAGCTGTCCTTGAAAAAGAGCCATTTCTGTCAGAGCTCTCTCAGCCCCGCCTACCCCACACGGTGTCTGTTGTGGGGAGGGGAAGGGAAAGGAGTTTATAAGCCGCTCTGAGACACCTTTGGGTAGTGAAGGGCGGGGTATAAATCCAATCTCTTCTTCTTCTTCTTCTCTTTAAATATTTGAAAGGCTGTCGTTTGGAGGAGGGCAAGGAGCTGTTCCAGTCGGCAGCAGAGGAGACGACCCGAGGCGACGGGTTTAAATGATATGCAGAAAAGTATTGGCTGGATATCAGGAAAAATTTTTTCATGGCCAGAGTGGTTCAAAGGTGGAATCAGCTGCCCAGGGAGGTGGTGAGCTCCCCTTCACTGTCAGCTTTCAAGAAGAGGCTGGACAAATATTTGTCAGAGGTGCTATAGGCTGGTCCTGCATTGGGCAGGGGGTTGGACTAGATGGTCTTTATGGCCCCTTCCAACTCTATGATTCTGTGATCCTGAGTTAGGGATGCTACCTTCCAGGTGGGACCTGGGGATCTCCAGGGATTACAGCTCCTCTCCAGACTTCAGAGATCAGTTCCCCTGAGGAAATTGGGTGACTTAGAGGGTGGACTCTGTGGCCTTGTACCCCACTGTGGTCCCTGTCCTCCCTAGGTTCCATCCTCAAATTCCCAAGATTTTCCCAAACCAGACCTGGTGATTCCACCTCCCCATTCCCCCAGTGGTGGCCAGAGGGAAACTGACAGCCCTACTTTGAGTAGACCCCACTACTGTGGGGTTGCATTCATCAAACCCAATTCAGCGGAGTTCTTTCATAACGACAGATGGCTCACGCAAGCCAGTCTCCAACGTTACATAAACGACACAAAGATATTCCAGCAGATATAACAGGACTTAATGGATGCGCCCAACAGGGCAACAGAATTAACGTTCCATCTCACCGAAAAAGCATTCAGGCAGGAATACTGGGTGTTTTGGAAACACTCTGAAAGCTTTTGTGCGGTCATTATTTACATACGGCTACCGACACTTGATCTAGATCTCCAGAAAAAAATAAAATAAAAGAAGTGCCACAAAACGCTGTCAGACGGCCCAGAGCGTAGACGGTCAATAAAACAATACCAAAGAAAATGGCACGCATAGCCAGCCGTACAAGAGGAACAAAGAATACACAATGATGAGTTCTTAACGAGGAGTCCCGAGAGGCTATCGCATGCCAGGGTTTTCATTTCTTTAACTGAAAGAGTTCATCAGGAAAGGAAAACAAACCGTCATGTTTCAAATTCAGCTCCATATCTCACAGGGCCGCCCTTGCGGGGCCAGGACTATAATAGCTAAGGCCACATTTGAGAAGGGCCGGGTTCCATGAATTCCTGGAGAGGAAACGGGCGGGTGGTAGCCAGGTCATCACATAACTACCCGGTGAAGCATTCTCCTGTTCGTGAATCTCACACGCTTGTCAACATTTTAGTACTCGTAGAAATATAGTGAACACTTACAGCGGATCGATTTCTATAAGCAAACGATTTTTGACATGCGAGTCCACATGGCTACCTTTGGCAAACTCTAGTTGGGAATACAAACTGGGAGCACCGTGGGTAACGGCAGGGCAAACAGTGCAGCCCCATGTAAAAACAACATGTTGTCTTCTATATTGAAACCATTCTAACAGGTCACACTTGCCTATAACCCGATGCTCCCTCTAAGCTGTGGAGTCTTGTGAGCAAAAATTCTACTTTGTAAGCAACTGGTATTAAAGTTGTGAGCGAGCGACTGGGCGGCTGCATAAATTAATTTGCCCCGGAGCCATCCTTCCCGAGCAAAGACAAAAAAGAATGAGCCAGAGGCTCAAAAACTGTGAGCTAGCTCGCACTAACTCAGCTTAGAGGGAACACCGATAGAACCATATGCTGTGCTTTACGGTTGCTACAAAGCAGTTTTGGATTGCTGTAAGCAGTATATAAAGACTTTTTGCTCTACCACCGGAAAGACCGGTTCTAATGATCTCTTCGCAGAGAGGACTACGAAAAAAGGAAAGCTTTTCGAATGTCAGACGGTTGTGAAAAATCGCGATACCCCGTCGAAGTTACCCTAAGCTAAGCGTTTGAGAAACTTTCCGTGTTAATAGAAAGATAACTGGCATTATCGGTGCATATATCTTTACATCGATGCAGTTACGATTGCGATATTACCTGTAAAGCACAGCATACGGTTATTTGTGAGTGTTAACTGTCCGAATGATTTCGACAGAATGCAGGATGTTGTTTTTACATGGTATTGCATGGTTTACTCTAACCTCCTAGCTGGGGCTTGAGGTTCCCTCAGAATTACAGCTGATCTACAGACCACAGAGACGAGTTCCCCTGGAGAAAGGGGCTGCTATGGCAGTTGGACTCCATGATATACCTTGGCAAGGTCCTCCCTCTCCTGTGGTCCAACCCTCCTTGGGTTCCACCCCCAAATCTCCATGATCTTCCTGACCTGAGCTGGCAACACGAATCAGTGGCCAAGAGTTGTCTTATTACTTCTTCATGACAAGTCGTGACAGTCTAGCTTTTACCAGCCTAAGGCTCACAGGATGTAAACGAGCTCTTATTGTAGGGTTTGCCAGGCCCATCGGACCAGCGGGTGCGGGATTGGGGTTAATTTATCGGGAGGGGGGATGGAAGAAGCTGGAAGTAGTTGTGAAGTGCCTACGTCGGGGGCAACGTTCTGGTTTGTGGGCAAAACCTCTATGGTAGATTTAGCTTCTAACCATAGAGTTTTGCCCAAAAACCAGAGCATCACACCCCTGATGTCACTGACATGCCTACGTCACCTGGAAGTGATGTAGGCATGTTGTGTTTATTTCCATCTTCTTGCCTGTTTGGGTGGATAATTCCCTCAGTGACCAGTTGGCTGGTGGTGGAGAGGAGTGCCCGAAACCAGGGGACCCCCGCCCACACCAGGGGGGTCTAGCAACTCTGACTTATTGGGATGGATCCCACCCTTCCCCTACTATTCTACTGAGCAAAGTTTATAGCCGTCCTCCAGCTTAAATGGATACTCTGTGGAAGGAGGAGGAGACACTTATACTGGAGGAGAAATTCTTAGGCTGGGGGGGAGATTCTTTGAAGAGTCTGGGACTTTTCAGTTCAGGAAAGAGACGACTAAGGTGGGACACGGTAGAGATCCATAAATTTATGCACAGGATGAAGAGAGTTCACAAAGAGAACTTTCACTCCCTTCCTCTACCATTTCCTCCTTCTCCCTCACCGTTTCTCAGTTGGGGACCTCACTGGGATCAGCGTACTGAAATCACTTCCAATATAACCTGGAAGCACTGTCGCAGACACTCTAGGATTTTTATTTTTTTAAACTCTTTGGTTTTATCATAGACTTTCTGAAAGAGGCCTCAATCCCAGGGCCTCTCCAAGATCCAGAGAGGCCTGGGCCACTTCCAGCTTTTGAGGCCCCTCTAGACCACAATGGTTGACATATTTTTATCCATATTTATGAACGTCAGTTAATAAAAACAAGAACAACATTAGGCTTGCCAGCCTCCAGGTGGGGCTTGGAGATCTCCCACTTATACAACTGATCTCCAGCCGACAGAGATCAGCCCCACCTGGAGAAAATGGCCGCTTGGAAGGGTGGACTCTATGGCATTGTGCCATGCTGAGGCCCTTCCCCTCCCCAAAACCTGCCCTCTCCTGGATCCACCCCCAAAGTCTCCAGGTATTTCCCAACCCAGACCAGCAGCAACCCTAAACGACATAGGCCTTTTATGAAATCACATGTCTTATTTGCTTAAAACTGCAGCTCTAAGCCGAAAGGGTGTGTCAAGTACAGCGCTGGTGATATCGGCAGAGTCGCTGTTCCATTTGCTATCCTGTTTTACAGTTTGTTACGTACATTAGTCATTTCTTATTTGATCAATTCGTTAAAAGATTTGCTCATGTTATTAATGAAATCATCATTAAAAAAAAAAATTCACCGGAGCAGCAATATTGTAATGTATCTTTGCGGCCTACTCCAGTAGCTGAGGCAGATGGATTATTTCTCCAGAGACAGCAGCTGTCAGCTTATGAGAAGCGTTTAAGTTTTATTACCCGTCCAGAAATACAATATGTAGGGACAGGCTACCAACAAAACCTTCCCTGTGCCAAATGGGACTTGAATACCAGCAGGATGAAATACAGGGAACGGGACTGTGGACCTCAGTGGCATCAAGCGTATTGAAAACACTTCCAATATAACCCGGAAGTGCAGTCACAGACTCTCTAGGGAACAGGACTGTGGACCTCAGTGGCATCAAGCGTATTGAAAACACTTCCAATATAACCCGGAAGTGCAGTCGCAGACTCTCTAGGGAACAGGACTGTGGACCTCAGTGGCATCAAGTGTATTGAAAACACTTCCAATATAACCCGGAAGTGCAGTCGCAGACTCCCTAGGGTTTTTTAAAAACTCTTTGATTGTATCACAGACCTTCTGAAAATCCTAGAGTGTCTAGTGATGTCACTTCCAGGTTTTACCAGAAGTGAAATCTGCACACTGGTGTCATGCTGGCATGTCAGGCCCCACCCCCTTTTTGCTCCCAGGTGTTGCCGTGGGAACCCAACATAGGGGTCCACCATGTAAGCATTAGAGGTCTTGTCTTGGAACAACCTCTCCTGTTCACGTCAATTCACAACACCCTCCAGAACTTTCTCTCCATCATTTTGCTTCTTCCTTCTATTGGCTACCCCTGGAGAGGCATGGAGGATATATGCATACACAGGGTTGCCAACCTCCAGAGGGTGGCTGGAGATCTCCTGCTATCGCAACTGATCTCCAGGCGACAGAGATTGGTTTACCCGGAGAAAATGGCCACTTTGGAAGGTGCTCTCTATGGCGTTATATCCCGTTGACATCCTTCCCCTCCCCAAACCCGCTCTCCGCAGGCTCCACCCCCAAATTCTCCAGGTATTTCCTAACCTGGAGCTGGCAACCCCGCTCATACAACATTGGATAAACAAAACATACTTCATATAAAATGGATTCAAACATTCATGCCTGCACTCCCTTCGTGACTCCACGGCCTCTTCCCGGAAGTTTCGCGCTTCCCGAGTCTAATGAGGCAACTTTCGAGACACTGATTTCTTTCCCAGCCCCGAGAAACTTTCTAAGTGGCCCCTGCATATTATCATCTCGGTATGAGTCAATGCCTTTCCCGGCGCGCGAAGAAAGTGTCCTATTTTTAAGCGTCCCTAAAATGTTGCGATGACAGCTCAGATCCTGTGTTTATCTGATTGAATGGCATGTGTTGGCAGATAGTAAATTTGAAATTAAACCATATTCCTGCATCCTGCCAGTCAGGAAACCTTTTATCCAACAGACCCAGGTAAAGTAAAGTTGGGATTTAGTCGGCGGAAAGTGGCAAAATAACACCCCCACCTTTTTTTTTTTTTTTTTTTTAAAGGGAAGATTGCTCAGATGCTAACTCACAAAAGCTCTTCAGGACCCCTGGGACTGCCTTTTGTGACACACTCCTGATTCTACAAGAGAAAAATCTTCTCCCCCTCGTGGCTGCAAAATGCCAACTTGATTAGATGTTTCACGCTGTCCCCCCCCTACTTTTTGACGCCGGAAGATGGAGACACTTATCGGACCGGGCTCATCAAGCAGGCCGGCCTACGTCCTAAGACAACCTCCTGTTTCCTCCGCAGCCAAGGGTGAGATCCAGATGTCTGAGGAAAAGGCTTGAAGTGTGACTCATCCCTGACTGACAGCTCTGTCTTCGGGAGTCCAGCACAGGCAGCATTTCGACGCACCCCCCCTTCCCTCCCCCTGAGGCTTGATTAAATTTTGCTGCCTTCACAGCTATGAATAAGCAGATCAAAGGGGGCCCTAAATGAAGAGCATGACCACTAAGCAAGACGGAAGTTCAATTGCATTAGCTTTTCACTTAGAAGGCGGCTTCTCAGCTCGAGGTCTGCGGATCATATTGATCTTTTCTTCTCCGGGGCCTCGGGTAATTCGCAGAGCCTATTTAAGATCTGAGACGCTCCTCTTCTTCTTCTTGGTTCCTGTCACCCAGGATTCCCAACGCGCGCTTCGGCGGTTTTCGGGTCCCTCCGTAGGACAATGGGATG
Organism: Gekko gecko; assembly: GCA_029375565.1. NCBI lineage: Eukaryota > Metazoa > Chordata > Lepidosauria > Squamata > Gekkonidae > Gekko > Gekko gecko. Next base: position 327,551,110 of record JAPDNY010000001.1, read on the forward strand.
AATATGTTTCGCGACGGGCCAATCAGACATTCTGAGGGAGATGTTCAAATCCAGTGGTGGAAATGGGCACGGCGACCCTCGGAAATCGTGTTTTCTGGAACGTGCTTAGAAGCTGAAATTCTAAAATAATCCTCAAGAAACGAGAATATAAAAAAAGGGTAGGCAAAGAAGTTTTTCGCCCCCCTCCATTCTCATTTGTAAATATCCGTATTTCCCTCATCTCTTTCAGGCACAGAGGACTGAGAAATCCTTGCAAAGAATGAGAGCAAGGGCCTCCTTTTCAGTTGGAAGGACGGAATGTTCTGGAAGCTCAAGGCAGGCTTCCTAAGACCATCAGACAAGAAAGACTGCTTCTGTCTGCATGTAATTAAAGAGAAACTCGCCAGTTGAGGAATAATGGGTGGGAGATGTAACAACATGGGCAGTCTCTTTTTTAAAAAGTTTTATTGATATCACAAAGATTTTACAGTTCATGGAACACAGTATAACTGTACAACGAGGAAACATTCCAAAATGCAAACAATACCGTCTAAGATTAATAGAAAAGATGTGATGAGGCACAAGATCTTACAAAGTGTTAAACAGCGTAGTAGACAATAGGGTCATTAGTCAGGCCATGATACGAAGTTTCGTCATCCTAATAAGAGACAAATAAATAAATTCCAGAGACCCCAGTAACTCGAACGACTCAGCCCCGCAGGAGCTCAAGAAGAACAGAAGAGAAAGGGAAGAGAAAGAAATGTGCGGAGACAGAAGTCAAGGAGAACGCAGTTGTTGATATGTTGGGTTTGGAAGTGGGAGGTCATGTGTGAAGATGTAGTCTAGAAAGGGAACCATTTTTCCATAAATGAGGTTCTTCTGGGATAAACATACAATTGGAGTAGTCGAGCCGTAATTTATTCCATTATCAGATGTTCCCATACCTTTGCGTACCAACATGGACGGTTTTTGACTAAACTCTTATGTGACGGTAGCAAATCCATGTGTACCAAATTCGGTCTGGGGTTGGTCTGGTTTAAAAAGAAAAGGGGCACGCAGTTGAGGAATACAGATCTCGGGGTTTCGGTTTCGGTGCTGCGAATGGCGGCCGCTTCTCGGGACGCTCCCGGAGGCGGTTAGCCCACACGCGGAATGGGGGGGTCTTCGCGTTTGCGAAAGACCCTAGTGAGCCTTAGTCAAAGGCTCCGAACCGGGGGCGCATAGGGGAGTAGCCTCTTTGCCGGCAAACTGCCGGGAAATTGAGGCTTTCTCCCCGCCCCAATCGGCCCCGCCGCGTAGTGCGTCCCGAATGGGACTTAGCAGCCCTGCCGACTTCCAGGAGTGAGGAAAAGCGGATGAATTACCATGAAAAGAAGATATGGCATCTAATCGTGAGCTGAAGATCTATTTTGAAGTGAAAATTAAAACCCCTCGCAAGCGGATAAGCGTATGGGAGGAGGGAGGAGCTTCCACCCTCTTCGAAGAAGCGAATTTTTAAAGGAAATGCGAAGGGGGGGTAACAAGAAAAAATGTTGGTGAAAGTACCGTTGGGGTTTTAAAGAAGATTGCGGCTTTAGTTGCTTTCTGGGGGATGTGGCACGAACTCTGAAAAAGTAAATAAAAAACAAAATGTCGATGCTGGGGAAAATCCTGCTTAGAACGGAAGAGAAGAGAGGAGGGACTTCCGCTCCAGTCAACCCCCCCCAGAACTAGCTGTCAATTAACAAGAGACTGAGATACTGCGCCACCTGCTGGAGTAAATCTAAAATATCAATGAAACGTTTTTAAAATGGAAATTGTTCTCATCAGACTACAAAAATAAATGTTGGAATTAACAAGGTTGATGGCAGAAAATGTATAGAAAATTAATTTGATGCTAAAGTTCCAAGCTATGGATGAAGAAGGGAAAGAAGATCTCAGATTTATTTTGACGAAAGTCTTGACACCTCTATCTGGCAGTGGAGCGAATAAATAAAAAGAAGAGGCGGATAAGGCTCCCAAAGCCTACTCCGCCTTTAAAAAAAGGATATACTCTGCCAGTAGAAAGGGGTGTTGAACTTAGCAAGTAATGGAGATCTAATTTCAACTTGAGTGTTAACGGAGCCAACGAGAAATGACTGCCAGAAACAACAAGAAAAAAGAAGCGAAAGAAGATGGATTAAAAAATTTCTGAAGAGACATGCCAGCACAGAGGAGGAAGCAGTACTCAAAATTTGGATTTTTGAAGAAGACGGCGGCCCGGGGGAAGGAAGTGACGGAATGGGAGGCACTAAAGTTCAAAGGACTTAATGATAATTGGAGAGACTTAAAAAGGAATTTGTTCGTGTAACATCTGAAAAGATTTGATTTAACCCCAGTGGACTTTACTAACTTTACTAACAGAATTGATTTGGACTTTGTAAAGCTGAAAAGAAGATCTTTCAACCGTGATGGATGCCGACAACTGGAAGAAATAAAACTAACCTTTACTAACAGGAAAAAACTCACTCCACTCTTTTTTCTTTTCCCATCTGTCTACCTTACCCTTTTCTTATAAAAAAATAAAATTCTCTCCTTTTGGAGAGTTATTTCAAAAAAAAAAAAAAAAGGAATACAGATCTCTCTCCCAATCCACAACTTATCCATTTCCACTATAGTCAGTTTTAATGAAACTTTCTGGCCAATCTGAGAATTCAGATATTTGATTTGGACTTGGAAATGGGTAAAAGAAAGTGACCCTGCGAATCCAGTTCCTGGACTCAACTACTGTAGACTATTGGCTCCAGTTATCATTCGTGGCCTCTGAATGGTTAAGAACATAAGAGAAGCCAATGTTGGATCAGGCCAATGGCCCATCCAGTCCAACACTCTGTCACACAGCGGCCAAAATATACCAGGTGCCATCAGGAGGTCCAGCAGTGGGGCCAGGACACTAGAAGCCCTCCCACTGCTTCCCCCCCCCAGCACCAAGAATACAGAGCATCATTTGCCCCAGACTGAGAGTACCTACCTATACCTTGTGGCTAATAGCCACTGATGGACTTCTGCTCCATTTGCTTATCTAATTCCCTCTTGAAATTGTCCATGCTTGTAGCTGCCACCATCTCCTCCTGGGGCAATGAATTCCATGTGTTAATCACTCCATCACATCAGATCTCGGAAGAGAAGCAGTGTCTGCCTCAGATGATGCTTGGAAGTCCAGGCTGGCAACACAGAAGCAGGCAATAGCAAACCAGCTTTCCTCGTCTCTTGCCTTGAAAAACCTACAGGGTTGCCATAAATCCGCTGTTTGTAAGCCGCTCTGAGACTCCTTTGGGTAGTGAAGGGCGGGGTATAAATCCAATCTCTCCTCTTCTTCTTCTTCTTCTTCTTCTTCTTCTTCTTCTTCTTCTTCTTCTTCTACTTCTTCTTCTTCTTCTTCTTCTTCTTCTTCTGCAGTGGAACAGACTGCCTCGGGAGGTGGTGGATGCTTCTTCGCTGGACATTTTCAAGCAGAGTCTGGATGACCATCTTTTGGGTATTCTGTAGGTATGTAGGGCTATCTTTCAGCTATGCTCCTGCAGAGTGTAGGGGGTTGGACTAGATGACCTGCAAGCTCCCTTCCAACTCTAACATTCTATGAGTCTCTTCTTCTTCTTCTTCTTCTTCTTCTTCTTCTTCTTCTTCTTCTTCTTCTTCTTCTTCTTCTTCTTGATTACTGGTATCATCAGAAATTCTTGGGGTCCCCCTTTCCAGCTTAACAAATACAGATGATCAAATACTGCAATACGGATTACTGCCTGATGCTCCGGAACGCAACGGGACTACCATTCAAAAGGTCACAAAAGTGGTTACATGCGCACAGCAGATGTTGACCCTGGTTCAAGCTAAGTCCCGATTTTATGGCATGAGGCTGAGGAGTCTACGGCTGAGGTCCCCACCAAGGCTCCCTCTAAGCTGTGGAGTCTTGTGAGCCAAAATTTTACTTTGCGAGCTCCCAGCATTAAAGTTATGAGCGAGTGATTTGGCCACTGCATAAATTGGTCTGCTCTGGAGCCCTCCTTTCCTGAGCTAAGACAAAAATGTGTGAGCTGGAGGCTAGAAAACTGTGAGCTGGCTCACGCCAACTCAGCTTAGAGGGAACACGGGTCCCCACCTGCCGACGCCTCTCTTGGCATCCACCAACTGTGTTTTGAAAGCAGGTTGGGCCAGATGGGCCCCTTGTCCCGTGGTTCTTCTGAATGGCCACTGGGGATCTGATTGGCTACATAGACAAAAACAAAACATTGTTTTGGCAGCAGAGGCCACTACAATGCTGATTTTATTTTTTCTCATTCCTTTTCCCTCAGCGTATTTCCAAAAATTGTCTCTCTTCACTCCCCTGCATTCAGGCTTCCTCTCTGTGTGTTGTTCCACAGGTGATTTTACGGCTGTGCCCAATGTAGGCATGCCCGTTCCCTTGGGGGGATCCCCCGATTTGGTGGCTTCCTGGCTGCTACTGGCCAGATGACCGGTGGGGGAAGCCCCGCCCCCAAGCCCCGCCCCCAAGAGTGGCCAATGGCAGCCACCCCTCTCCCTCCACTCCTGCGAAATTTAAAGGGCCCTCCAGCTGATTGGTGGGAGCACGTGGCCCGCTGACCAGCCGGAGGGCACTTTAATCCACCGCTCGGAGTGCAGGCATGCACTTCTTGCTCAAAGCATTTAAAGCCTTCGACAACACATTTAAAGAGAGCCAGTTTGGTCTAGTGGTGAGGAGCGCGGACTCTAATCTGGGATTCCCCCACTCCTCCACATGCGGCTAGCTGGTGTGACCTTGGGTCAGTCACAAGTTTTCGCAGAATTCTTCTCTCAAGAGCAGTCCTCAAAAGAGCTCTCTCAGCCCCACCTATCTCATAGGGTGTCTGTTGTGGGGAGGGGAAGGGAAAGGGGATTGTAAGCCGCTCGGAGACTCCTTCGGGTAGTGAAGGGCGGGGTATAAATCCAATCTCCTCCTCCTCCTCTTCTTCTTCTCTCTCTTATCAGTAGTATTAAGTAAAACTAACGTAGGATCTTAAGCACGTGAGGCCCAACCGTCTAATTCTAATCTGCCTAAACTTTCTTCCCCCAAATCTGAGGCCTTTGGGCAAGGCCATCATATCTGGTAGAAAGTGCCCTCTTTCCCACAAACCCTCTGTCAAGTGAGACAGGCTGTGGGCCACGCGAGGACCCTGAAAGGAACTGAGAGGCGATACAGAAAAACATTTTCAGTGTAAACCTCATTAAGCAACTGCACTTGTCACTAAATAACTGCTAACATGAGAAACTTGCTGCACCCGTCATATTTATCCCATTTATTACAGCTTTGGTTCAAAGCCCAACGATGCCAAAGGGAGTCTTTTGATTGACTTTAATAGGCCCTGGGTCAGTTCTATTCCCCCCCCAATCTCGGCTTTCTGTTAAGTTTACAGCATGTGACACATGAAATGATACAGTATCTCAAAACTTCAAATACTTTAATGACACCCTGCACAAAATTTCCCATTCACTGGAGACGCTGGCCCTCGGTTATTGTCAATTATCAGACAACGGAATGCACCGCCAGAAAGGGTGTGTGTGTTAATTAGTGATGGACTTTCACATGGGCATCGGATCGGGAAGCGAGAAAGAACATTTTACACCGGCTACCATCAGAACTGTTTTTCAACCCAGACGACTTCATCCAGAGCTCAGTGAACAGGACCCAGCTGGTACATCTAAAACCTGGCTCTGTCGCATCTGTACTGTTAATGAAGAGTGAAACGATAATGATTTATGCTCACACGGTTATTTTGAAAAGTGATGTGTTTGGCATATACCCACAGAACGATTCTGTGGCAAATGACAAGAGGGGGAAAGGATCGACTCCAACTCCCGGTGTCAGGCAAGGCATCAAAATCTCTGCTCTTCAACCCAGGAGTGACTGTACCACATGCGAAATACAGGTGAGCCAAAGAAAGATGCATCCAGATATTATGGGGAAGAGGAGGAGGAGGAAGAGATTGGATTTACAGCCTGTCTTTTATTTGGAGTCTCACAGAAACTTACAATCTCCTTTCCCTTCCTCTCCCCACAACAGACACCCCGTGAGGTAGGTGGGCCTGAGTGAGCATTTTTGAGAACTGCCCTTGAGAGAACAGCTTTGAGAGAACTGTCGCTCGCCCAAGGTCACCCAGCAGGCACATGTGGAGGCGTGGGGAATCAAACCCGGTTCTCCCAGATTAGAGTCCACGCCCCTAACCACTACACCAAACCGGGTCTTTTCTATGCAACAGTAATGCATAAAAACAGGTCTCCATTAAAATGCACACAGCGCTGTACAATAAAATAGAACCGATAAAAAAATAAAGCCACAGGACAAATGCAGCACGGACAGGGCCGGATCGCCCACTGGGCGAACTAGGCGCTCGCCTAGGGTGCCCCAGCCCCACTCCCCCCCAAAAGTGCCCCCCGCCGCCCTAACCAGGCGCCTGCCACCGCTGCCGCCACCGCTAGATCCCCGCCCCTTCTAGGCTTTCCTGGGGGTCCCGCAGCCGTGGAGCCCCCAGGACAGCCGGCGCTGGGAGGGAGGGAGCAGTGGCTAGACACCCCCACCCCCTTCCCGGCTTTCCTGGGGGTCCCACAGCCATGGAGCCCCCAGGAAAGCCGGCACTGGGAGGGAGGGGCGGCGGCTAGACCCCCATCCCCTTCCCTGGCTTTCCTGGGGGCCCCGCAGCTGCAGAGCCTCCAGGAAAGCCAGCGCTCCACCACTGTCCCCCCCGTCTCCAGGCCCCACCGGGAGGTTGGCATCCTCAGTGGGGGCACCCTAGGCTTCCTGCCTAGGGTGCCCAGACACCTGGAGCCGGCCCTGAGCATGGAAAATAACCCCAAGTTGGCAGAAGAATCTGTTTACAGTCAGTATGGTCTCCAATTCACAGATTTAGATATTCATTGATCGGCCCACACTTGATGGTTAGAATATAAGAGAGCAACTATATGCAAAAAAAACCAGGTAACTAACCACTGGGAAAGGATCTCTCAGACTGCCTAGGTTAAATTATAAAAATGTTGACAGGCTGGCTTCCCTGGGTGGGGAGCTAGACAGTGTCTGTCCTGTTTTGACACGCTCCACCCCAACTTCACTTTTGGGAAGAAGGAGGAGGAGGAGGAGGAGATTGGATTTATATCCTGCCCTTCACTACCCAATGGAGTCTCAGAGCAGCTTACAAACTCTTTTTCCCTCCCCACAACAGACACCCTGTGAGGTCGGTGGGGCTGAGAGAGCTCTGACAGAAACTGCTCTTTTTTTCAAGAACAGCTTTGACAGAACTATGGCTCACCCAAGGTCATCCAGCTGCTGCAAGTGGAGGAGAAATGGAGAATCAAACCCGGTTCTCCCAGATTAGAGTCCGCCCACTTAACCACTACACCAAACTGGCACCAAAGGAAGGCACTGATGACCTCACATGGTAGAGGACTATGACCCATATAAGTGAGCCAAGGCACACTTTTCAGAGAAAAGTCCTAAAGACCTCTTAGACCTCTTAGAAACATCAACAATCTCCATCCCTAACATGGAAGTCTGCTGACCCTGAGATCCTCTTGCTTGCATGGTTCATTCTCACACACACGGTCTTTATCTATTTTGAGACTTATATTCTGCTTTTCTCCCCAATGGGCACCCAAGGAGGCTTACAAAATCGTTTTCTTTTCCTGCATTTGACTCTGACAATGACCTTGTAATGTAGGTCAGGCTGAGAGTGTGTGACTGGCCCAAGGTCAGCTAGCAAGCTTCCACGGCAGAGTGGGGACTTGAATCTGGAGCTGTCAGAGCCTAGTCCGTCACTGTATCCACTACACCATACTGGCTGTAGCAGTAGAAAAGGGCAAGAGTCCAGTACTAGCGCCTTAAAGACTAACAAATGTTTCTGGTAGGGTATGAGCTTTTGTGACTTGTGAGTGACTGCTCACTTCTCCAGATACAGCTAGAACGTGAGTCCATCTGTCGTATATATTAGAAACTGGAGTGATTTCAGATGCCAATTGACATTAACAGGCAAATCACAATCGCAGGCGTGATTGGATTAGGTGTGATATGCAAACAGGTAGGAGAGGTAGTAGGCATGGAGAAATCAGCATTGGCAATGAGACAGGAAACCTAGGTCTCGATTCAGTCCAGGTGGATGCATTGTCTTGCGCTTCATTATCAATTGCAATTCAGCAGTCTCTCTTTCTAATCTCCGCTTGAAATTCATGTATAGGATCTTGACCACACTGGCTAGAACGGGGATTCAGGAAATTACCTCTGCAATTTTCCCTCAGGCTTTCCAGTCTTCTGATTGTAAGACCACAGACAAGATGCAGAGGTGGGAGAGCGGTAACCTGAGTCACTTGACTGAAAAAACGGTGATTCCAAGATGAGCATTTAATACCATGCTCAAAAAGATCGTGCTGTCTCTAAACCACAAACTGCAGCCTTGTGCTCCCTCAGTTTTCCCTTGAGGTATGTCAGGTATTCAAGACCAGCTTCTCTGAGAGCCAGTTTGGTGTAGTGGTTAAGAGCATGGACTCTAATCTGGGAGAACTGTGTTTGATTCCCCCCACACTCCTCCACATGCAGCTGCTGGGTGACCATGGGCAAGCCACAGTTCTCTCAGAGCTCTTCTCTCAAGAGCAGTTCTCAGTCAGAGCTCTCTGAGCCCCACCCACCTCACAAGGTGTCTGTTGTGGGGAGAGGAAGGGAAGGAGATTGTAAGCCCCTCTGAGATGCTGAGTGAAGCGCAGGGTATAAATCCAAGCTCTCTTCTGCACAGCTACTAGGGAAAGATTTCATATTCTTGAAGGGCATGTAGCTTTTCCTTTAAACTGCTAATAGTAGAGTCAGGGGGTTGTTTCCCAATAGCAGAAACCATGCAGAGATTTCCAGATGAAATCCTCTCTCCTCTTCCTGCACAGCCCCCAGGCAAACCGAGGCCGTCCAAACCTGTAGTTTACATTTTAGAGTCTGCTCGAGACCCGTCATCTCTTTGAGATTTTTCACCATCGCTGTTACAGGCTTACCAACACACTGTGCTCAGGGGTGGAACTGACCTTGAACGAGCATAGGATTCTGACTTGTTTTGCCAGCCAGAACTCACGGGTGGGCTCGTACCAGCGCTAGAGCATCATATATTTCCCCCCGCTTGCTGCTATTATGCTGTTCTCTGTTGACGCAGGGCGGTTTCGAAGCAACTCACGGGGACACAGGGGGAAGTTGGTATTAGACTACCAAACTAGGTAAAGATTTATATTTATATGCCAAGCAGCCCGCCCTGTTGAAACTGTAGGCCCGCACTGTCTTAATGATGCAGCGTTATGGATCTGCCTTCCCGGTAGATCCAGATAGGGGGGAGCTGTTTTGTAGGAACCGAACACTTTGCCCCGAAGACAAACGACCGCGTTACTCTAGCAATCAAAAAAGGGTAAGATTATGTGAAACAAAACGAGATGGAAATGATGCATGCTCTCAGACGGGCCGTTGATCGAATTCCTCGGGTATAAAAACCCCTCCTTAAACAATAGCGAACGCTGCATTTTTCGCATTCTGATATTATACTTTATTACCGGGGGTGGGGGTGGGGGTCGTGTGTCAGTGAAATATAATTAAGTTGCCGAAGCAAAAGAAAAAAAGCCACTCGATGTTTACCGTGGCCTCAAAAGATTAATGCAGACCCGCAAAATCTAAATGGAGTCCTTCAGGTTCACAACAATCTCTTGCCGTAACAGGATATTGAATGGCGAGGTACTCAAAAACGAAGCAAGATAAATGTGATATATCACGAGAACAACTCCCACCGGCTGATCAGTAATCCTGAGGGCAGGATGCTATTATCCAGATCAAATGAAATATCTGAGAGCAGATTAACAGCATCCCGGGTACCGCACGGGTCAATAGGAAAATGTTAGGAAACAAAGAGAGCTAGGCGGAATCTTTTCTCTCGGCGTTGCCCCCGCCCCCCCCGACACAACGTTATTTTAAAAAGATATGCAAAGAGGGACTCGTTCCGGGACTGCGCCGGCGCTAATCTGAAGCTATAATTGGAATGCAAGTTTCCACATGCACAGTCTATTACATGACTTATTTGCTGAACTAAACCCACTTCTGATTAACGATCAGGGGATTACAATTAAATGGAACAAAGACCGTACTAAGAGATGAGCCGTACCGTCGTTCCTGCTCGGATCTGTTTGCAACACGGGGCATTGATTGACTGCCAGGCTCTGTGCAACAGCTCACGGGGGATTAATCTGGAGTAAGGGAGTAAATGCATGACCGCAGCACAATGCATTGACTGGTTTTTACGATGCAGATTGGAGGGCATGTATTTGCACATGTGCACACTCCAGGTCTGCATATGCTACGGCAGGGGGCCCCAACGCAGTGCCCAAGTGTTTTTAGAAAAGTGGGTGCTTCTGACTCAGCACTGGAGACTTGGTTGGCTGGTCAGATTTTTTTTAAAAACATTGCTTTGGCTACAGCTGCCACCACAGCACAAAGATCTTCACTGTGTGACTGAAAGGAAGCTGCGATAGACATTTTGTGGCTGGCTCCACCTCCTGCAGCAGCTATTTTGTGGCTGCACCCACCGCCCCTGTCATGATCTGTGCAGGACTGAGAAAGGGCCTAGAGGCCTAGGCCCTAAGAGACCTGTGTGGAAGTAGACAGCAGACAGCCTACAATCCCCACAATGCTTAGCAATGGTTGTAGCCAATCGGTGTCCAGAGATTGTGTGAGGAGATGGTCTCTTAAGCTTGTCAACTGTGAAAACTGTGTTCTTTCCTCTCACCGAGTTAAACTGAGGGGACTGTGTTCTTGTCTCTTCTGTGGTCTTGCCTCACAGAGTAAAACTGAAGGGACTGGTCTGAGTGAAAGATCCCTCACGTGGGACAGAGTGAGTACAGGCAGGCCTGGTATAAGAGGCTGTAGGCCTTAAGTAGTAACCAGTTAAGTTAAATAGGTAGTCATGTTAGAGTTGTTTATTTTGCCTTTAAACACTGTTATATATTTTAAATCACCTTGGCTTTTTTTCCTTGCCCAGTACTGTATTAATAAACCATTTGTTTAATTGTTCTCTGCCTGGTCGTCATGCCTATGTTTCTTGGCTTAAAAGGGGCATTTTGGTTGAGCTTGGAAGGGTACTCTGGGTCTTCTCAGGGGATCCTGAGTCCAGAGTGGTGGCAGCAGAAGGTGGCAACCCGCTGGGGTCATGACAGCCCCATGTCAGAATTTCAAAGGTGCCCGCAGGTTCAGAAAGTTTAGCAACCCCTGAGTTGGACCACATTTGTGAAGCTCTTGCAGCTGTCCGATACAACCTACAAATGTGGATTTTTTTTAATGCAATGTAGGGAGACTTGAGAACATAGCACTTGGTAGCTCTTCACAAAGCTTTTCAGAAATCAACATATACCACTTGAGCCAAGGGTCACATTCATCAAAGATAATCATTACTTTTTTTTCATTTATTTGGGACCAAGGGCATGTTTGTGAGGGCGCAGAGAAATTAGCTAGCTGTTTGCAAGGAAGAAAGCCATCAACACAATTAAGTGCTTGATAACAGTGGTCCTATCCGTTACTCAACTGTGTCGCTTACCACTGGAGACAGGTTGAGAAACATTGGCCAATCTCCAAAATAAATATAGTTATTGAGATCGTCAGAGACAGGAATAATCTTACCTGCTTTGCAGAACAAAAATGCCCCCGTCTTTCCGATACCCTGACCTGGATGGCTCAGGCTAGCCTTGATCTCATCAGGTCTCCAAAGATAAGCAGGGCCGACCCTGGCTACTACATGGATCGGAGACCACCACAGGAGTCCAGGGTTGCAACGCAGAGGCAGGTAATGGCAAACCACCTCTGTTCATCTCTTGCCTTGAAACCCCTACTTCTCATTGTCGTTCAGTTGCACAGTCGAGTCTGATTCTTCACGACCCCAAGGACCACATCGCACCAGGCCCTCCTAGCTTCTGTCATTCTCCGGAGTTCGCTTAATTTCATGTTTGTTGCATCAATAACACTGTCTAGCCATCTCATCCTTTGCCGTCCCCTTCTTCTTTGACCTTCAGTCACTCTACTGGGTCATCATAAATCAGCTGTGATTCGATAAAACTTTACACCATCACTACCTTTATGACAACTGGTATCATCAGAAAGTCTTACGGGCCCCCTTTCCAGTGTATCTAACAGAGGGATTGCTTGCTGCGATATGGATTACCAGCTGATGCTGCAGAAGTCAACGGGGCTACAATTCACAGGGTAACAAATAGGTTACATACACTCAGCAAATGTTGATGTATTGCTCCTGCCCGCTCATTTGGTCAATAAAAGCCGCTGTGGAGCAAACCCAGGGGAGCAATGCAAACTTTCTCCATATTTAATAAAACATCTTACTCCATTCCTTTTGATGGACACTAAAACTCATCAGCCAAGGGGCAGCGGGGGAGTCGCTTAAAATGCATCCATTGTTACCGCGATAGCCATCAATTTCCAGAATTCATTTCCATTCCATACGAACATGATGACATCAGCGCCATTAATCTTTTTTGGCTTGATACCCCACCCGTCTCTTGGAGATGTATGTCGACCTCCATTTTTCACTGTTACCAGTCATAGGGCAGCTGACACAGCCAAGATAATCCTGTATTCAGCGATACCGGGAGAATGAATGGATTTTGATGAATGCAATTTGCTATCTCAGTGACAAATGGCAAATGTGAAGAGGGGGTGTGCATGCAAATCCTGCCATATTAAATAAGGGCTTGTAAAGGGTACTACTCTGGAACCATCTGATCGACAGCTTTACAACACACTCATTTTTCAGAGGAGATAAGTCATCAACTTCCATTAAGTTATCATTAAAGCCTTATTGTGAATCTCCGTCAAGTAAAACGGCATTGCGGGACACACTCAGCGCAAGTTTTCTAATACAGTAAAGCTAACTTTGGATACTTCTGTCCCACTTCTGGGTATCAATGAATCAACACAATAGAAATTAAAGACATCATAATACATTTGAGAACCTGTGCAATATTTGCTTTGTGCAATATTCGCTTTGTTTTAGTTGGCATTCCCTCAGTGATCCCTCCTTCCTAACCCATGCTTTAATGTCTTTGTGTGCCTTTTAATTGTTTTGTTTGTATTTTAGCTTTGCTTTTTAACTCGTTTTAGAATTGTTTTATGTTTGGGAGGGGGGCTGATTTGAATGGTTTTATAATGTAACTTGTTTGTGTATGTTTCCAATGGTTAGCCGCCTCAGTGGCCCTCGTAAGGGCAAAAATGTGGGATACAAGTTTTGTAAACTCATGAGTACATTTAGTGTTAAACCCCTTGGATTTGTAACAAGGGAGAGACTGTGTAGTGCAGAAGAACAAAGTGCCTGCATTCCTAATATTCTGGTGGAGATCTGTCAACTGTGATTTAAAACTAAGGAATCTGTTCGAGCTGGGAGCCAGATCAGATATTTCATGGGCTTCCCTTCCCACTCTACAGTTATAACTAGGGTTGCCAGGTTCCTCCTGGCAACCGGGGAAGGTTTTTTGGGGGGGACTTACGAGGAGAAAGAGAAAGGCCTAGGCTTTGTCTCCAGCATTGCACAGGAAGTGACATCATTGTGTAGCATCATCCTGGTGAAAATCCATTATTTGGGGGGAAACTCTATGGTAAGAACAGTTTTTATAATAGAGTTTGTGCCTAAATATCAGAGTGTCACCTGCATATCAGCAAGTGTGTGAGGATATGAGAAATGTCCAATGAATTTTTTTTCAACCCAAAAGCTTATTTAGAAAAAAAAAAAGATATGTAAATAGTTGTAACTTTCCCCACTTTTCATGTAAATGAACCAAAGATACTGCATCAGATGTCGAGGTTCAGAGGGCCTGCATTTGTTTCCAAGGATCAAAATCAAAACAAGCTAGGGAGCATAAAATATATATTTCCGACGCCCCTCCTCAACAGATTTTTTGGAAAGGATAATGGATATATTTCAGCCTTTCCCCCTCAAACATCTATTTTAATCTTTTGACATGCAGAAACACAGATGTACTCCGAAGCTTTGTGGCAGATCTCCAAAAAGATACTTCTTGCAAAAAAAAATAAAAATAAAGAAATCATCGCTATATTATAGTTTCACCAACATCGCTACACATTTCCATTAAAATATGGAATCGGTTCAACATTTTCACTCCTGTCATCCCAATGCTGAAATGCAAAACACTAAAGGGCTACAATTTAGAAAACCTTAAACAGAAGCTAGAAGAGAAGAATCAGCCTGGAATGGTAAATTATGAGACTCCGTAGGAAGGCTTTCAGCTTATTCTTGCCTGCATACTTCATAAAAACCAAAGAGCTAATTAAAAATGGAAATGCTAATACAATTCAGAGTTGATTCCTAACCGAAAGAGCAGGTGAAGAATATGGTGTCTTCTATTCCTGAAAAGATAAGGTGCAACAAGGTAAAACGGAGCTCTTCTGTCAGACCTTTGGAGCTGCCACCACCACTGCCACCACTGACATCTGACGGTTTATGAAAAGCGAGCCCTACCCTCTAGGTCCCCCTATTATAGCCCGACCCAAGCGCCTGGATATCTGAAGGAGACCAAGAAGCTGACTGTATGCCGAGGAATCAGATGCTAGCACTTTACTATGTTGTTATAGTTATGATTTTAAATTTGTATCTAATTGGATTTTATATTGTATATTGTATTATTTTATTGTTATGTAAGCTGCCCTGAGCCGGCCTTGCTGGGAGGGTGGGGTAAAAATCTAATAAATAAATAGACATAATTTCTAGGGTTGCCGAATCCCTCCTGGCCACTGGTGGAGGACGAGCGGGGGAAAGGTTGGGAAACTTCTGGAGATTTGGGGGTGGAGCCTGCAGAGGCCAAGGAACCTCAATGGGGTACAGTGCCATAGAGTCCACCTTCCAAAGCTTCCATTTTCTCCAGGGGAACTGATCTCTGTAGCCTGGAGATGGGTTGTAATTCCGGGAGGGTCTCTCCAATTCCCACCTGGAGGCTGGCATTGCTAATCACTTCTGACACCCCTGGATCCCAGCTGGACTAAGTACATCCAAACAGCTTCTTACACTATGAACCTTGTGGTCTGTTGAAACTGCTGAAATCAGGTTCCACTTACACAGCCGGCAAACTGAAGAAGTCGAAGGAAACGCATCTTCCAAGTATCTAGAACGGGCGTCTTTGCAAAGGCTGTCTGGAAAATGTTATGACTATGTGGACTCCTCCTATCAGGTTACACCGACTACATGGACTTTACGTCTTATCTTTAAAGGAGGAAATATTGTATCTTATGCCTTATAGTTGCAGTTTGCATTTATGTTGTTGTTGTGACACCACCGACTTTATAATTGTTTATTATATTGTTTTGGCAATCCTTGATGGTGTTTTCTACTAGTGGAGTTTGTATATTCAGGACTAAGTACATCGGCTGCGGTGACTGGTAATTTTACAAACCCCATATGCGTATCAGCAAGGGTGTGAGGGTATGAGACGGTCGTGCAGGTAGCGTAGACACCCTGGATCACGTGAGCTTTGAATATAATTACTTTCCTGAGCCTAACAAAGTTTGAGACCAATACAATTTTATTCAAGGTATAAGCTTCTGTGTGCATGCGTACTTCGTCAGCGACATCGAAATGGAAATCCATACATATAGGTAGAGGGTGAGCAGTAAATCAGCATACAGCTCAATCAAGGTAAACAAACAGGGAAAACACAGTGAAGGAAATTAATATGTCAAAACTGGAGACTGACGGGCAGATGTAACTTTAAACGCTACATCTGTGGAATGCTGAGAGTAATTAACTGAGGAAGCCCAGAAATCTTTTATTTCTTCCTTTGCTTCAGAATAGAGATCATACGGAGACACTGACTTTTTTATTAGAAGATAATCGCAAGACCTATCATGCTTTCAGCTGCAAAATTTCATGCACCTGTGATAGATTTTCGTAGTCGTTCAAATGGGGTCTAGCTTTTTCTATATTTTAGTAATCTGCTTAGAAATAATAAATTGAGAAGCAGTATGAGGTAGCTAGATATTATGTGGGGGGAGGGGGCACTGGGCATGCGCGTGCACTGGACCAATGTTCCCTCTAAGCTGTGGAGTATTGTGAGCAAAAACTCTCCTTGGTGAGCATCTGGCATTAAAGCTGTGAGCGAGCGATTTGCCTACTGCATAAATGAGTTTGCTCCGGAGCCATCCTTCCTGAGCTGAGACAAAAAATGTGTGAGCCAGAGGCTAAAAAGCTGTGAGCTAGCTCACACTCACGCAGCTTAGAGGGAACACTGCACTGGACTTGATTCTTTCCAAAGTTATAGACATGCTTATGCCCTTGGAAGACTTTTTGGGGCACTTCTGCACTCACTGAATAAATGTCCTTTCAATCCACATCTAATGGGCTTTGCGACTGGTTTTTAACTCTGCGAAAAGGGCAAAATCCACTTGCAAGAAATTGCTGAACGGCATTGGAAGTGGACTGACAGTGGATTATTCAGTGTGTGTGAATGACCACTAGATCTCTAACTTGTAATTCTACAGGCAAGAGGATCTGGGAGGGAAAGGGAGAAGAAGAAGAAGAAGAAGAAGAAGAAGAAGAAGAAGAAGAAGAAGAAGAAGAAGAAGAAGAAGAAGAAGAAGAAGAAGAAGAAGAAGAAGAAGAGGAGGAGGAGGAGGAGGAGGAGGAGGAGGAGGAGGAGGAGGAGGAGGAGGAGGAGGAGGAGGAGGAGGAGGAGATTGGATTTATACCCCACCCTTCACTAGCCAAAGGAGTCTCAGAGCGGCCTACAATCTCCTTTCCCTTCCCCTCCCCACAACAGACACCCTGTGAGGTAGGTGGGGCTGAGAGAGCTCTTTCGAGAACTGCCCTTTCAAGGACAGCTCTTGTCAGAACTACAGCTTGCCCATGGTCATCCAGCAGGTGCAAGTGGAGGAGTGGGGGATCAAACCCGGTTCTCCCAGATTAGAGTCCGCGCACTTAACCACTACACCAAACTGGCTCTCTCAATGGAGTTGCCTCGGCAGTTGGCCCCAAGCCCTCATCAGTTAGATGTTGAGCCTTTTGGGCCCTTGTTTGCTTTCTGTACTTCATCTTATATAGGGCCTCTCTTCTGGGCTTGGAGCTGCGCAAGGTTAACTGTCTTGAAGTTAATCTGTTTACGATAAATTAAAGGTCCCTAGATTAATGTGTCACGTAAGTAAAATTTCTTTTTCTTGTTACCATTGGAGTTGTGTCGTCTTTGTAATTTGTTTGAACAGCATTTTCCCCTTAACTGGGAAACACAGAGGATTTCTGTGTAAAGTTTCACTGCTTCCGAGGTTGATGAATTTTATTTTTATTTTTTACATTTAACCCAATAAGACCAACCTCTGAACAAATGTTCAAAATACTGCTTGGGGAGGAGGAGGGTATAATTCAACCCCAGATATCTAGTGGTAAAAATGTCCCACTGTGTTTTGTGTCCGGGTGTCAGAGGTCATTGTATTTCACAACGCTGTAACATCCCGTAACTTGAAGAAGACACGCTTCAACATGAGACAGAATAGATCGAACTCTCTCCTTTTCACATATTGAATAACTCGCACTAGAATGGTTCCTTTACAAAGCAAAACATTTTAAAAAATAAATAAATCTGAAACAAAATCCCCTATGTTTTGAACCTAATCGCTCTTACACAAGTAACATAAACTGATATGAACTTAAAGGAAAAACTTCTAAAACATCTACAGTTTTGGTACCTTGGGGTAAGAACATAAGAGAAGCCAATGCTGGATGAGGCCAATGGCCCATCCAGTCCAACACTCTGTGTCACACAGTGGCCAAAAATACCAGGGGCCATCAGGAGGTCCACCAGTGGGGCCATGACACTAGAAGCCCTCCCACTGTTGCCCCCCCCCCCGAAGCACCAAGAATACAGAGCATCACTTGCCCCAGAGTCCATATCTATACCTTGTGGCTAATAGCCACTGATGGACCTCTGCTCCGTATGTTTATCTAATTCTCTCTTGAAGCCATCCATGCTTGTAGCCGCCACCACCTCCTGAGGCAGTGAATTCCATGTGTTAATCACTCTTTGGGTGAAGAAGGACTTCCTTTTATCCATTCTAACCCGACCGCTCAGCAATTTCATTGAGTGCCCACGAGTTCTTGTATTGTGAGAAAGGGAGAAAAGTACCTCTTTCTCTATCTGTTCTATCCCATGCATAATCTTATAAACCACTATCATGTCACCCCTCAGCTGTCGTTTCTCCAAGCTAAAGGTATTTTTGTACCCTGTCAATAGATCTCTCTCTAAGGAAGTAAATATTCTCCAGGTTTTCAGCAAGGTTCTTCAGATTGTGGTGGAGGGCTGCATCTCTGCAGAACACTGAAAAATGGGTAATAAACATCATGGGTTAGAAAAACTACCCCAACAACAGTAAAGTTGGCTGGATTCGACCTAGTAACTATATATATGGCATGTCCCTTACTGAATTATCTTTCTCTGGACCTTGTCTTTTTGTGTTCTGGTCTGACTTAGGTGGCGCTGCCGAACTTTCTACTTTATAATTCAGGTTTGGTTCCACATGAACATGCACGGAACTGCCTCCTACTGAATCAGATGATCAGTCTAACAAGGTCAGTATCATCTACTCAGGCTGGCAGCGGCTCTCCGGGGTCTCAGGCAGAGGTCTTCCCCATCACCTACCACTTGGTCCTTTCAACTGGAGATGCCAAGGATTGAACCTGGGACCTTCTGCATGCCAAGCGGAGGCTCTTCCACTGAGACACGGCCCCTCCCTAGTTTCTACTTCTTGATTCACAGTTTAGACGTGCTCTTCACTACTTGCCAACTTGTATAATTTCTGCGTCTTGCGAAGCCCGGACTGCTGCGGATGGGGGTGAGCAGTCATAGCCTGCCTCCCTTGACCTTCAACTGACCTGGACCTTATCTTTTGCCCGGACTCTGAGTTGACGGGACTCCAAAGAGCCATAAATAAGGGCCGCTAAGCAGAGCGGTCCAGTCATTCAGAAAGTGGCCTAAAGCTCTGGGACCAGTGATGGAAAGGCTGTTTATCAAGACATCCCCCATTATGTTAACAATCTACCCCACCTTCCCCTCCCTAGTATATATTTCATTGCTAGCCCAGCTAGACCTCCGTGTAGCCGCTTGATGAAGAACATCTGGAGATGTGCTGATACAAGAAGTTATTAATTACCGTTTTCCTGCCTTGGTAATTAAAAATCATCAGGGGGAAATAAAGTGCCTAGTGCCAAGGTTATGAGAACAGGATATACAAGACATTTAAAATCGCACGACTGTCACACACAAGGTTGGGGCGGTTAGATACAGATTTATCATTCTGGGTTATTATTATTTTTTGCATGTCGATCGGCCACCCTGGGCTAAACGGCAGAAAGGAAAGATGCTATCATGGGCCGAGCCCGTACTGATGAGTTTCCTCCGAAATGTTGGCCTATCTCCCCATTTCAAGACGATATAGGGCGATTAAACAGTTATTGGGGAAACTCATTTACAGATCAGATTAAAACTCATTAGCGCCGGCTTACAAAGGCTATTTGGAGAGTCAAAAAGAACAGAGCCATCCCCCTATGCATCTCACTCATTCGAAAACACGAGATAAAACAAGGCCCCGGGATGAAAGAAAGACGGAACAGCCTGCGGGGTTTTAACCCTTGCTAGAAATCACACTGCCGCTCCGGAGATACCGGCTGCATCGCTTACACAAATGAGAAAAGGCAGCTGCTGATTACTCGCCTTCTTACCGTCCAGCTCCAGTGTTTTTTTATGACCATACTAACCTTGTCCATAATCTATGACAAACCTTGTTCATAACCTGTGACAATACTAACCATGCACGTGATCTGTGACAATCCTTCTTCATAGCCTATGACGATACTAACCTTGTCCATAATCTATGACAATCTTTGCTCACAGCCTATGACAATATTAACCTTGTTCATAATCTTTAGGTTAAATAGTATAGCTATAAAGGGGAGGAGGAGGAGGAGGAGACTGGATTTATACCCCTCCCTTCACTCGGAGACTCAGAGTGGCTTACAAACTCCTTTCCCTTCCCCTCCCTACAACAGACACCCTGGGAGGTAGGCGGTGCTGAGAGAGCTCTGAGAGAACTGCCCTGGAAAGAACAGCTCTGACAGAACTATGGCTTGCCCAAGGTCATCCAACAGCTGCAAGTGGAGGAGTGGGGAATCAAACCCGGTTCTCCCAGATTAGAGTCCGCGCATTTAACCACTACACCAAAGTTCATACAGTCAAAGCGATGGTATTCCCGGTAGCAATGTATGGCTGCGAGAGTTGGACCATAAGGAAAGCCGAGCGCTGAAGAATAGATTCTTTTGAATTATGGTGCTGGAGAAGACTCTTGAGAGTCCCTTGGACTGCAAGGAGACCTAAAGGAAATCAACCCTGACTGTTCCCTGGAAGGCCAGAGACTGAAGCTGAAGCTCAAATACTTTGGCTCCCAAATGAGAAGGGAGCACTCACTGGAGAAGAAGACCCTGATGCTGGGGAAGACTGAAGGTAACAGAAGAAGAAGGGGACGGCAAAGGATGAGAAGGTTAGACAGTGTTATCGACGCAACGAGCATGAAGTTGAGCAAACTCCGGAGGGAGGCAGAAGACAGGAAGGTGTGGTCCATGGGGCCATAAAGAGTCAGACTCGACCATATGACTGAACAAAGTATGGCTATAAGACTGTTGCAGGGATGTGGCAATGGAAAGTGTCATCAAGTTGCAACCAACTTAGGGCAACCCACACGGAAAAAAAGCCCATACACCAAAAAACCCACACGGAAAGAAGCCCGCATGGGAAAAAATACCATGGAAAGTGCCGCAGATATTTATAATGGCGGATAACCATTCCATTCTCCATTTCTGAGAATGAAGAGAAGTTCCTTGAAAATGAACAACATTTGTAGCAGGGGAGGAGATTTCCTGAGTCGCTGCTCCTTTCACATCAGCCAGCAGTGCGATGCGGCTGCAAAGAAAGTGAATGCAATCTTAGGATGCATTAACAGAAGCATTGTGTCCAGATCATGGGAGGTGGTTGTTCCGCTCTATTTTGCTATGGTCAGGCCTCACTTGGAGTCCTGTGTCCAGTTTTGGGCACCACACTTTAGGAAGGATGTTGACAAGCTCGAGCGTGTCCAGAAGAGGGTTATCAGGATGGTGAGAGGGTTGGGATCCAAGTCTTACGAGGAAAGGCTGAAAGAGTTGGGTATGTTTAGCCTGGGAAAGAGAAGGCTTAGAGGGGACATGATGGCAGTCTTCAAGTATCTGAAGGGCTGTCATTGTAGAAGATGGAGCAGATCTGTTCTCTCTTGCTCCGGATTTCAAGACTAGATTTAATGGGTGGAAATTACGAGGGAGTCGAAACTGGCTATATATCAGGAGAAACTTCCTAACTGTCAGAGTGGTTGAGCAGTGGAACAGTCTGCCTCGGGAGGTGGTGGATGCTCCTTCCCTGGACGTTTTCAAGCGGAGGCTGGACAACCATCTTTTGGGTATGTTGTAGGTATGTAGGGCTACCTTTCGGCTCTGCTCCTGCAGAGTGCAGGGGGGTTGGACTAGATGACCAGCAAGGTCCCTTCCAACTCTAACATTCTATGATTCTATGATTCTTCAGAGCCCTAACTCCTCCCACAGGTTTGGCACATGACTTGTTCAAATGAGGATGCCCTTAATAGTAGATATCTAGAACCAACAGAGCCCTGACCTGGATGTCCCCAGGCCCTGGTTAGCACTTGGATGGGAGACCACCAAGGAAGTCCAAGGTCGTGACGCAGAGGCAGGCCATGGCAAACCACCTCTGTTAGTCTCTTGCTTCGAAAACCTGGCAGGGTGGCCCTTAAGTCAGCTGTGTGAGTTGACAACATTTCACACAGAGAATCAAGAGTAAGTTAATTCTGGGGGAAATGCTACATGATTCACTTGGGCTGCAGATTCCCCATCTCCCGTAGCCAGAAAACACGAGGCAAGGATCACCAAACTGGCTACCAAAAAAGCATCCCAGAATGCACCACCATCATAATCTGAGGTGTTTCCTTTAGAAGCGTCTTTTAATGAAATCATATCTTTTAATCAGCGGCACCTGTCAATTAAAGCTTACACTTTCACATGACGTTAAGGCAGGGATCCCCCAACGTTGTGGCCATGGATGTCGTGTAGAGTTGCCATCCCCCCGGTGGGGCTGGGAGAGACCCTGATTTCGGGACCCCCAATCCTCCATGGCCCAGCTGGCTGGCAGGGGAAGCCCCGCCCCCCCAAAGTGACATTGTCACATTTCCAACATTGGGGGTGACGGTCTAGGTTTAAGGCAAAACTCTATGGTTTTGAGGCCAAACAACTAATGGAGTTTTGCCCAGAACCTAGAGCATCACCCACCCATGTCGGCAGGACTTGGCAAACCTAGTGTCATGGGGTCTTCTAACACCTTTCCTGGTGCCCACCAAGCATTTTTAGAAAGGCAGTGAGTCCAAGTGGGGCTCTTGTTCAGCAGGGCTTCTGATGGGCCATTGGAGATCGGACTGGCTGTGCAGATTAAAATAATATTGTTCTGGTGGCCACTGCCCAAACCGTGTCACTTTTATTCTCTCTCAACACGACTCTTTCTCCGTGTAATTTTTTAAAAAATTGCTACCTTATCGCCTGCAGTGGAGGGAATGGGGGCAACCTGTTTGGGGGCCCATAGAATTGGACCCCCTGGCCCAATGTTCTTGAAACTTGGTGGGTATCTTGGGGAGAGGCTCCATCAGCTACCCTGTGAGTTTGGAGCCTCTCCCTCAAACCCCCTCCCCTCCAGCCCCCAGAATATACCCTATGTTTTCACCATTGACTTCAATGGCCATAGGATATAATGGAGCTGAAATTGACATTCGGATGCCTGAAAGACTGTCCGGGACGCCGGCTGGGGGCGGGGCTTGGCTCCTGAGCTGCTGGAGCTGCGCTCCGGTGCGCTCCCCCCCAAAAAAGACCCCTGTCTACTTGCAATTTCTTGCTTTCAAACTGCTAGGCTGGCAGGAGCTGGGGCCAGAGACGGGAGCTCACTCCGTCACGTGGCACTCGGGTCTCAAACTGCCGAACTACAAACCTTCTGGTCTGCAGCTCAGCGTCTTAACCTCTGAGCCACTGCAGCCCCTTATTATGGTGTAAAGGTAAAGGTAAAGGTTCCCTTGCTCGAAAGCCAGTCGAATCCGACTCTAGGGTTGCAGTGCTCATCTCCGTTTCAAAGCCGAAGAGCCAGCGCTGTCCGAAGACATTTCCGTGGTCATGTGGCCGGCATGACTAAACACCAAGGCGCACGGAACGCTGTTACCTTCCCACTGAAGTGGTACCTATTTATCTACTTGCAATTTCTTGCTTTCGAACTGCTAGGTTGGCAGGAGCTGGAACTAGAGACAGGAGCTCACCCCGTCATGCGGCACTCACGGGTCTTGAACTGCTGAACTACTGACCTTCCACAGCCTGCAGTTCAGTGTCTTAACCACTTGAGCCACCGCAGCTCCTTTATTATGGTGTACACGTTAGTAAAAAATAAAATTGGTTAAAAGAAATGATCCAAATATCAGACTCTTAAAACTTTTTACACACAGAGCTGAAAGTTTTACATATACAATTGATGGGTATATCTTATGACCAGTAGCCCAGCCTCTCACGGTAACTGCAAATGCTCTCTGAAATCTCACCTTGACGCAGAGAGTGCTCCATCTTTCTGTGTTATACCTCTGAGGATGCCAGTCACAGCTGTTGGCGGAACGTCAGGTCCTACAATGCCAAGACCACGGCCACACAACCCAGAAAATCTACAGCAACGAATGCTCTCCAAATTGTTCTGGTAACAGATATCCAATGTGTCTGGATGAGTGTCTCTTCCATCAATGGTAGTAATCCAGATGGAGAGCAACGGCCTGCAATGTTGCACATCGCATGAGAAAGCAACACTTGGCTCTAAAGAAAATCTTGGCTCATATATTTATTTCCGGATGTGTGTTGTTTTCCAATAGTAATATTGACCACTCAGGAAGGCCCTAAGGGGCCGAAACGCGTATGCTCTACTGGGCATAAGCCATGTTCCCTCTAAGCTGAGTTCGTGTGAGCTAGCTCACATCTTTTTAGCCTCCAGCTCACACATTTCTGTCTTCGCCCAGGAAGGAGGGCTCCAGAGCAAACCAGTCTATGCAGCAGCCAAATCACTCACTCACAACTTTAATGCCATAAGAACATAAGAACATAAGAGAAGCCAATGTTGAATCAGGCCAATGGCCCATCTAGTCCAACACTCTGTCACACAGCGGCCAAAATATACCAGGTGCCATCAGGAGGTCCACCAGTGGGGCCAGGACACTAGCAGCCCTCCCACTGTTGACCCCACCCCCAGCACCAAGAATAGAGTGCATCACCTGCCCCAGACTGAGAGTTCCCATCTATACCCTGTGGCTAATAGCCACTGATGGACTTCTGCTCCGTATGTTTATCTAATTCCCTCTTGAAACTGTCCATGCTTGTAGCTGCCACCACCTCCTGTGGCAGTGAATTCCATGTGCTAATCACTCTTTGGGTGAAGACGGACTTCCTTTTATCTGTTCTAACCCGACTGCTCAGCAATTTCATGGAGTGCCCACGAGTTCTTGTATTGTGAGAAAGGGAGAAAAGTACTTCTTTCTCAACCTGCTCAATCCCATTCATAATCTTATAAACCTCAATCATGCCAGTAACTCACAAAGTAGGATTTTTCCTCACAAGACTCCACAGCTTAGAGGGAGTGTTGGCCATAAGATATACCGGACAATTGTATATGTAAAACTTCCAGCTCTCTGTGTAAGAAAGTTTTAAGAGTCTGATATTTGGATCTTTTCTTTTAGCCTCTTTTATCTCATACTAATGCGTACACCATAATAAATATTTGCAATTTCGTCTGAGCTGCCAAGAGAGGATTCTGTATCTATAATATACTTAAGGCTTCAAGAAGAAGAAAAATACACCCAAACCAACTAGCCTTCTGTGATATAAATGTCAAGTGTTCGCCAGTTATTTCTTTCTGAGAGGAAAGGAGGGGGGGAAAGGCAAATATCTCCAAAGGCTTCGTTTAAAAACGAATTTAAATAGATGGAGATAAAAATGGCAGCTCTCCGGAAGCAGCCAACATCTGTTCCAGCATTTTACTCGAGTCCACCCCTCGCCCCCCAAAATACCAAGGTACCGTTCCACAAAGTTCATCTTCTAGACCTCCTTCTTCATTTGGAATATTAAAGACTGCTGTCAGAGACTTTAAAAAAAACAAAAACCCACCAAACCCCCTTGCATTTCTAGTTTCCGCCACAGGTCACAGCTGAAGAACAGCACAGGAAAATAGGCATTGATTTACATTCATTAGAGAGATAGAAAAGCAGATATCCCATTTGCATCTCCCCTGCTCCGGGTTGACATCCCATCCGTCCATCCATCTATTCATTATCAAGGCAGACAGGGCCCCGAATGCAGAGCTGTTGATCAAGTGGAAATTTACGGCAAAAGAGCAAGGGGGTGGGGAGAGAGCTGCATCCCATTTTCAAAGCACCGCGTAGCTGTAACTCCTTATCCACCAAAACATCTCTCCTAAATGTACAAAGGGGAACTTTGATTCATTCATGAATCGAAGGCAATATGCCTTGTCCCTGAAGGGGGCGGGGGGATAAAAACCCGGAATGCAAACATAAGAACGTAAGAGAAGCCATGTTGGATCAGGCCAATGGCCCATCCAGTTCAGCACTCTGTGTCACACAGTGGCCAAAAATACCAGGGGCCATCAGGAGGTCCACCAACAGGGCCAGAACTCAAGAAGCCCTCCCACTGTTGACCCCCCCCATAAGCGTCAAGAATACACACCATCACTGCCCTAGACACAAGAACATAAGAGAAGCCATGCTGGATCAGGCCAGCGGCCCAGTCAGTCCAACACTCTGTGTCACACAGTGGCCAAAATCCAGAGACTCTCAGGAGGTCCACCTGTGGGCCAGAACTCCGAAGCCCCCCCACTCTTGCCCCCCAGCAACAAGAAGACAGAGCATCACTGCCCCGGACATGAGAACATAACAGAAGCCATGTTGGATCAGGCCAATGGCCCATCCTGTCCAGCACTCTGTGTCACACAGTGGCCAAAACCCAGGTCCCACCAGGAGGTCTGCCAACAGGGCCAGAATTTCAGAAGTCCTCCCAATGTGGCCCCCCATCGGGACTGGAGCAATTTAAACCACTCCCAGCAGGCCATCTGACCGCACCCATTGTGTCTAGACTGGATCTGAGATGCTCTGGAGTAACAGGGAGGTTGGTGAACATGCCATCCGATCCCTGATTCTAGATTAACTGCACTTTCCTCTTTTTTGGACTCCCTCTTTCCCATCCTGGTTGTCATGCGACATCGATAAAAAAAATACCCGGCCAGAAAAGATCTACACAGTACACGTAGTTTCACTCTCATTTTCCTAAACATGTTTTTAAACAAAGAGGAACTGTGATTTAAAGGGGGAGAGTAGAGTAGCGGGAGAGGGGCTGTTTAAGTTTCCCTCAAACCCCTTTCCCACAATAAATAACAATCCTCAAGCTCCTTTTACTGTTTGGGGGGGGGAGGAATTGGGTACTCATATTTCTCCCTCCGCCATGACTGAAAGGAGTTGGGGGAGGAGATTTTTGGCAAGGAAACAGCAGAGACTAAAAGAGTTAAGTAGATACTGTCCCACTGGTCCAACCTCTCCCTTTAAATTGCAGCAGCCCCTTTTAAGAAGATCGGGCAGGGATCGCCAACATGGTGCCCGCCACTACCTTTCCTTGTGCCCCCAAGTGTTTTTAGAAAGTGGGTGGAGACACACTGGGCACTTGCCCAGCAGGGTTTTGACTGACCACAGGAGAGCCCATTGGCTGGTTTTATTCTCTCTCGGTCTTCTTTCCCAGGGTATTTTTAAAATTACTCCTCTGTTCCCTCGCACCTCAGCTTCCCCTGCTTTTGCGGCTCTGTCTCCCGTGGCAGCCATTTTGTGGCTGGCTCCGCCTCCTGTGGCAGCCATTTTGTGGCTGGCTCCGCCTCTGGTGGCAGCCATTTTGTGTTCGCCCCCAACACCCCGTGTCAGAATTCCAAAGGCGCCCACAGGCTCACCTTGGGCACCCCCAAGATAGGATACACTCTTTTAAGAAAGGGGCAGAATCACAGAATAAACATAACATGAAACTGTTCCCTGCGAGACAGCGTGGAGAGAGAAGAGGGTAAGCTAAGCTATGAACTTGTCCCAGATGGTCTGGGAGTTGTTCATTCCATTGCCCCGCTCTTGAGTATTTGGAAGAATTATTTATTTGCAGTGAACGTGTGTGTGTGTGGGGGGGCTCAAGATCTTTAAATATCTCCCCCCCCCCATTTCCCTACAAACACATTGCTTTGAAGCTAATGAACGAAGCCGTGAGGTAAAAAATGTCAAAATAATTTCCAAAACAGATGCCGTTTATTAAAAAATATCTATTTCTGCTCTGTAACTTTTATGCCGTGTTTCAAAGCAGAGTATTAACACTCCGGGGTGGGTGGTGGGGAATAACTCTCTAAACTGGGAAACCAACAAAGGGAGAAGGAGGGAGGGAGAAAGAAATCCTACAACCGAAACACCAGTGGCACGGCATTTTTTTGAAAATAAAAAAACCCTGAAGAATAATATGCCTTATTCATCCCGGAGTAATAAAAAGGGAAAGGCCCGATTCATCATGTACATGGATGGTGCCGCATAAATAATAAATTATCTTGTCACAGGGTAGGAGTTCGCAAGAAGATTTTTATTTCCCACTCGGCTATCCATCCGTTGACAGAATCTATCAGCTTAACGCCACCTTGTAAGTAAGGAAATATTTTGTCAATTAACTGAGATCCAGCGGCGGTGATATATGACATCAGCTCTCGAAAGCCATGTTATTTTCCCTGTATCTGTAGAAATTCAATATACTACTGTGGGTACACAGCTCTCTCTTTTTCAATTTCGGCTAGGATAGATTGGAAATGCCTCTCCCCAGCTTTATTTGAGAAGAATGGTGCTATTATTTCCACACCGGCTCAGGCTCTGGTTTAGAATCCCCTAAAGTGAGATTTCGGGATTGTAGCAATGTTCGTGAGCGCGAGTCGAGATGACACTTGTGTGCCACGGTGCCTTAACAGATATGTTAGTGGCAAGAATGGTATGTTGTAGGACAGGCGTAAAGACACAAGATGCATGAGATGTGTTTCAACTTGAGAGTCCCTCCCCCCCGCCAAATTTCATAGAATCATAGAGTTGGAAGGGACCTCCAGAGTCATCTAGTCCAACCCCCTGCACAAGGCAGGAAACCTCCCCCTCCACACCCGCAGTGACTGCTGTTCCATGCTCAGGAGATGACCAAAAAACCCCCCCAGGATTTCCAGCCAAACTGGCCTGGAGAAAAATGGCTCCCTGACCCCGAAGTGGCGATCGGCATTCCCCTGGGCGTGTAAGAAAGGGCCACGAGAACTAAGCACTGAGGCAATCTTCCTGCCCTCCCTCTCATGATCTGCCTCAGTTCACACAATCTGCATTGCTGTCAGGTGGCCATCTAGCCTCTGTTTGAAAACCTCCAAAGGAGAAAAGCCCACCATTCTTGGTGCTGGAGGGGGCAGCAGTGGGAGGGCTTCTATTGTCCTGGCCCCACTGCTGGACCTCCTGATGGCACCTGGTATATTTTGGCCGCTGTGTGACAGAGTGTTGGACTAGATGGGCCATTGGCCTGATTCAACATTGGCTTCTCTTATGTTCTTATGTTCACCACCTGCCGAGGAAGCTTGTTCCACTGAGGAACCACTTGGTCAGGAAGTTCTTCCTAATGTTTAGCCGAAAACTCTTCTGATTTAATTTCAACCTGTCGGTTCTGGTCTGACCTCCTGGGCCAACAGAAAACTACTCTGTACCATCCTCTATAGGACAGCCCTTCAAGTACTTGAAGATGGTTCTCATATCACCTCTCAGTTGTCTCCTCTCCAGGCTAAACATACCTGGAGGTTTCAGTAGTTAGCATTTTAAAAAATCCCACCAAAATAATGAGGCATTTGTATGACTGCTTGGTTGTGGCCTCTTGAAGTGTCCAAAACCAAGCTAAGAAAAACAACAACAACCAGTGTCTGATCATGTTCTTCATCTTTGGTTCTGTGGTGGTTGAAGGGTTAGTAGGGCTGCCTGCCCCTGTGGCTCACTATCCTTAACAGCAAAATGAGCATGGAGACTTCAAAAATCAGAATGAGCAACAGCATGATGCCACTTCCATTTTCAGAACCAGAAGCAACGTCACCACATGACACTCTAGGAATTTCCCAAATCTTTATGGTTTCCCAAATCTTTATGGTCACCTTGACACAGAGAGTACTCCATCTTTCTGTGTTATACCTCTGAGGATGCCAGTCCACGGCCATACAACCCAGAAAATCTACAGCAACTAATGAACTCTGGCCGTGAAAGCCTTTGACAACTTTATGGTTTTTACCATAGAGATTTTGGAAATTCCTAGACTGTTGTGTAAGGATCCAAACCTGAAATTGATAATACAGAGTCACTTATGAAGAAGAAGAGTAGAAGAGGGAGAAGAGTTTGGATCTATACCCCACCCTTCACTCGGAGTCTCAGAGCAGCTTATAATCTCCTTTCCCTTCCCCTCCCCACAACAGATACCCTGTGAGGTAGGTGGGGCTGAGAGAGCTCTGACAGAAACTGCCCTTTTCAAGAACACCTCTGACAGCACTACGGCTTGCCTAACATCATCCAGCAGGTGCAAGTGGAGGAGTGGGGAATCAAACCCGGTTCTCCCAGATTAGAGTCCGCGCACTTAACCACTACACCAAATCGAATATGTTTTACACCTCACTTTTCTCTACCTTAAGGAGTCTCAAAGTAGCTTACAATCCCCTTCCCTTCCTCTCCCCCAACACTCATCTTGTGAGGTAGGTTGGGCTGAAAGAGTTCTAAGGGAATTGGTCCAAGGTCATCCAACGGACTTCATGTGGAGGAGGAGTGGGGAATCAAACCCGGTTCTCCCAGGTTAGAGTCCGCCATTCTTAACCACTACAGCACTCTGGTTATGACTATTCCCCACCACACATTTTGCTCCTGCTGGTCCATGGAATGGAAATGGGAGCATGGATCTCCAGGACAGGAATTTACCCACCGTAATGAACAACCTGACACAGCCTTCAGTGGGTGTTTGGGGATAAGGGGCGGGGTGAGTTTGCTTCCAATTAGTCCAGCCTCCATTTTGCTTGTGGGCATTCCCCATCTTCAAAATTGTGTCCAGTTTTAGGCACCCCACTTTAGGAAGGATGTTGACAAGCTTGAGTGTGTCCAGAAGAGGGCGACCAGGATGGTGAGAGGGTTGGAATCCAAGTCTTGTGAGGAAAGGCTGGAAGAGTTGGGTATGTTTAGCCTGGGAAAGAGAAGGCTTAGAGGGGACATGATGGCAGTCTTCAAGTATTTGAAGGGCTGCCACGTAAAAGACGGAGCAGATCTATTCTCTCTTGTTCTGGATTGCAAGACTAGATCTAATGGGTGGAAATTACAAGGGATTTATTACCGGCTAGATATCAGGAGAAACTTCCTAACTGTAAGAGTGGTCAAGCAGTGGAACAGTCTGCCTCGGGAGGTGGTGGATGCTCCTTCGCTGGACGTTTTCAAGCGGAGGCTGGGCGACCATCTTTTGGGTATGTTGTAGGTATGTCAGGCTATCTTTTGGCTATGCTCCTGCAGAGTGCAGGGGGTTGGACTAGATGACCTGCAAGGTCCCTTCCAACTCTAACATTCTATGATTCTATGATTCTATGGTTTAGGTATATGACTGCTGCTTAAACTAGTTGCTAACAAACTTGAGTTAGGCATTCGCATTTACATCATAGCCAGCAATGAGTTTTAAGCGAGAATAGGCTTACTAAAAAGGAAATTCAAAAAAAAATCCATGCACATGGCCAAATTTAGGCATGACGTAGCTTCAGACAAGGTTTCTAGATAACCTTGTTGTGTAATTTGCATGTGCTTAAACATAAGAAGCGTCCTGCTGGGTCAGCCCAATAGTCCATCAGATCCAGCCTCCCAGCACAGCGGCCAACCAGTTCCCCCGAATGGCCGACAACAGGGTATAGAGGCCGAGGCCTTCCCCTGTGGTTGCTTCCTCGTTGCGAGGGCAGGAAGCACCTACAAAGAGCCTGTTTCCCTCTCATAGTCTGGCCCAGACAAGAGCTTTTTGGGCAGCTGGGAGAGGCAGGAAGGCAGGAACAGAGACGGACCAGTTCCTCCTCCTCCAACAGCTGAAGACCCAAAAAGCAAACTGTCCGAGTGCTAGACTTGCTGGAGGTCAGAGACCTAGGCTTGCCAGGTCCTTACTTTGTTCCGGGGTGGGGGGCTCCTCTCTTCCTCTGGGACTCTTCTCTATGGTAACCATAGAGTTTTCCCCCCTCAAATGCTAGAGCATCTCCCCCACAATGTGCCCTGCACAATGACATCAGTTCTGGGTGACGTAATTGCACCGGGCACGTCGGTGTGGACGGGGCTGCTCGAGGGTGGGGCTGCCCCGTCGGCCAGCTGGGCAGCGGCGGATTGGAGGCCCCAAAAGCAGGAAAAGCCCCACCCCCATTGGGGGGGATGGCAACCCTACAAAGATCAGTTCCCCTCAAGGAAATGGCTGGTTTGGAAGGTGGGCTTTATGGCATTATACCCTACTGAGGTCCCCCCTTCCCCAAATGCTACCCCAAATCTCCACACCCCAAATCTCCAGGAATTTCAAAACCCAGAGCTGGCAACCCTACCACACACCTGCCTCTCCCAGGTCCACCACTACAAAACTGGAGGACTGAGGAGGCCTAGGTTGAATGGCCCCATCTTCCTCCAGAAGCTGAAGCCCCTGAGCCTATTCTCAGCTAGCCTTCTCCAGACAGGTTTCTGTTAGCCATCTTCCAAAAGTTCCATTCTAGAAAAGATTTTGTCCCACTGAGAGTGACAACAAAAAAGGTGAATGTTTTTAGGATGTTGGGTGGGGGGTGGGAGAGATGATGATAGACCCCCCCTTTGGTGTCCCACAGAGCCAAACCCAGTATCCACCAAGCCCAACGGGGCTGCAGACATGCTCCTTGAAGATCTACTTACTGTCCAGCTACTGAGGAACAGCTAACCCTTTAACTCCCCTTCATCTGACCATCAGCTGTCTGGCGGGTCTACTTTCAGGAGAGGTAAAGGGAGAAGTAGGGGAGAGGTTACTCCGTAAATGCTATTGGCCCTTCGCAGGCATGACCATACTCCCATGGAGCTTCAGGCTAGAGGGAGGTCACTTGTGCATATCTCGGGCATGGTTAGGGCCTTCAAAAGCCCTGAGGGTGGAGGCTCCCGTTATACAAGAGAGGAGAGCTAGGTAGCAGGAGACGGAATAGGGTAGTCTTCAATCTCTGCCCCTCTCTGACTGAGGCCAAGGAAACAAAGTTAGAGTCCAGCGGCACCTTTAAGACCAACAAAGCTTTATTCAAGGTGTGTGCTTTCAGATGATGAGCGCTTCACCCAAGATATCTCCTGGAGCGGGAAGGTCATAGAGACAACACACCAACCTCTCTGTGAATAAGTACGTTAGCATTCCACCCCACTTTGAATATTACTGCTTTAGTGGTGGAGAGTGTCATTAATTTGCAGCCAATTTAGGGTGACCCCATACAGTATTCAAGGCAAGACACGTTCAGATGTGGTTTGCCATTGCCTTCCTCAGTGGTCTCCCATCCAAGTTCTAACCAGGGCCGACCCTGCACAGCTTTCAAGATCTGAGGAGATTGGGCTAGCCTGGGCTATCCAACCTAGTCTTCTTCTTATTCACCACAGCCTGTTTTCAAGTCTGAGATACGACCTCCTCACCTCAGTTTTATCCTTACAGCCAACCAACTACCTGTGGTGAAAAGTGCTGCCAAGTCACAGCCATTTTATGGTGACCCGGCATGGTTTTTAAGGCAGGAGGTGGACAGAGGGGGTTTACCACTGTCTGCCTCTGCCTAGCAACCTTGGACTTTCTTGGTGGGCTCCCATCCAAATATTAACCAGGCCTGACCCTACTTAGCTTGAAGATCTAATGAGGTTAGAACATAAGAACATAAGAAAAGCCAATGTTGGATCAGGCCAATGGCCCATCCAGTCCAACACTCTGTCACACAGTGGCCAAAAACACCAGGTGCCCTCAGGAGGGCCAACAGTGGGCACAGGACACTAGAAGCCCTCCCACTGTTGCCACCCCAAGCACCAAGAATACAGTGCATCACTTGCCCCAGACCGAGGGTGCCTACTTATACCTTGGGGCACACATCCACACATTGCAGCACCTAGGGGGAAAAGAGATTTTCCTGCACATTTGGGGCAATTCCCAGATGTGCAGAAAAATCTGAAATCTATAAAAAACTGCAAGGGGGATACTTAAATCCCCCCCCAAAATAAAAGAGCGTTCCCTACGCATGTGCATGGAACGCTCTGGGAACCCTGTGGTGGCCAGCAGCTGGAAGCTGCTCAGTCCTTGCTGCCAGAGCTGGGGGGGAGGAGATCGGTGGCGGAGCTGGGAGGGAGATCAGCGGGCCAGGCGGCTGGAAGCCACTCAGTCCTCGCTGCCAGAGCTGGGGGAAAGAGATCAGAAGTGGAGCATGGGGAGGGAGATCGGCAGGCCCGGTGGCTGGAAGCTGCTCAGGCCTCACTGCCAGAGCCAGGGAGGGAAGAGATCGGCAGTGAAACTGGGGGGGGGAGGAGATCAGTGGGCCCAGCAGCTAGAAGCCACTCAGTCCGCACTGCCGGAGGGGAAGGAGATGAGCGGCAGAGCTGCGGGGGAAGAGATCAGTGTCCTGGTGGCTGGGAGCCACTCAGGCCTCGCCACCAGAGCCGGGGGGAACTTACCTGTGGCCACATCCTCCTCAGCCCTGAGGTCCTCCTGCTTCTGCAGCTAAGGAGTCGGGGGAATACCGCCCCACATGAGTATTGCGCGTCCCTATTCTTGTGTTTATCTAATTCCCTCTTGAAGCTGTCCATGCTTGTAGCTAGCTTGTAGCTAGCTTGTGACCCTTTAGCTTGGAGAAACAACAGCTGAAGGATGACATGATCGAGGTTTACAAGATTATGCATGGGATAGAGCGGGCAGAGAAAGAAGTTCTTTTCTCCCTTTCTCACAATACAAGAACTCGTGGGCATTCAATGAAATTGCTGAGCAGTCGGGTTAGAACAGATAAAAGGAAGTACTTCTTCACCCAAAGAGTGATTAACACATGGAATTCATTGCCACAGGAGGTGGTGGCAGCTACAAGCATGGGCAGTTTCAAGAGGGAATTAGATAAACATATGAAGCAGAAGTCCATCAGTGGCTGTTAGCCTCAAGGCAGAGATAGGAACTCTCAGTCTGGGGCAGGTGAGGCACTCTATTCTTGGTGCTGGGGGGGGGCAGCAGTGGGAGGGCTTCTAGTGTCTTGGCCCCACTGCTGGACCTCCTGATGGTCCCTGGTATTTTTGTGTTCTTATGTTCTAACTGTAGGTTCTGCTAGGCTGGACTATTCAGGTCACTGAAACTAAAATGTGTTCACGGGCAAATGAGGACTGCACCTATTTTCTTTGAACCACCAACTATTTAAGAGAAAATTCTCTCCCCCCTCCCCAGTTTATTCACATTGCGTTTATTTAAAATATTCCATCTGCCTTAATTCAGGGCAATTTGGTATGTAAAATGCTTTTTTTCAAACTGCCTTTTATGTGCCTTGTTTTCCCCATAGCCGGGATACGGGTCGCTCATCAAAAGAGACCAAAGAGGTCTCCGTTTTATCTCCGCGTTATTCTTACATGGCGGTGGTGGGCAATTTCATCAAGGCACAGTGGCAGTCAAAAGATGTCTAAACAGATGTAAAAGCTTTGCTAAAAGATAATAAAAGGCAACGGACCCAAAAGGCAATTCCTCCCCCTCCCAACTTGTAAAGCAGAAACTTGGGGGTGGGCATGATGGTGGGGGGGGGGGGAGGGTGTCGAAAGCAAATTAGACCCAGCTAGAAATGGCTGATTAGCACTTTTAAATGATTTTCAACACATTTGATGAGTGTATAATTAAAGAATTTGGAACACTAAAACCTGGAGGCTGGTACAGCTGCATACTAAATAGGATCTGTTGGGGAGGGGGGGGACAGGATGGGATAAAACGACACCTCCCTTCCCCAAGTGAGTGAAGGCCTGTCTTCCAAGACAAATAATGCAGATTGCCGTCTGTCCCCTCTCCCTGTTAGAACTCGACTACTAATTTACGTAAATCAGAAGGAGAGAGAAAAAAGATCAGCTGGGAAAGCAAAAGTTCTCTTTTGCAAGTAAATAATTTTCATGGGGGGGGTTTTCCGGGGTGGGGGGTGGGGTTATCTCTCAAGCCTCCAAAGCTCGAGCCAT
This sequence comes from Gekko gecko, assembly GCA_029375565.1. Lineage (NCBI taxonomy): Eukaryota > Metazoa > Chordata > Lepidosauria > Squamata > Gekkonidae > Gekko > Gekko gecko. The sequence goes on from JAPDNY010000001.1 coordinate 327,586,535, forward strand.
TCCTGAAACAATCGGCACCTTTAAAGCGAATATTGTACATTTTTCGGTCATTCCTTCGCATATAAGGTTTCGGGCCGGGCTCCAGTTGCGTCTTTATTTCCCATGGATATTACTGCTTCGAAAGGAGAGTCTGAGATGATAAGTAGACCCCCACGGGGAGAAAACGATACCACGAGAGGGGTGTACTTTGCCGTGAGGAGAGAGAAGGTGGGGACAGTTTCCCCTCCCACGACTCAATCCATCCCCACCTCCTGGAGGCAAGCATTGTAAGCATTTTCTTTTTTAAAAGTTTGTCGGGATACAGCTGTGTGTGCCCTTTGTGTTGTTGGGCCCTAAAGCAAGGCTATAAAATTATCCCTAGAAATCTGAAACTTTGGGGGACTGTTACACAGAGCTGATAAGACTTGGTAGCACTTTTCACCTCCGCCATCTTGTCGGTGGGTGGTCCACTTTTGATGCTTCGGGGACTCCCACGAGCCACCCAGTTACACGTAGTGATAAATAAATGAAATAACCACGTACGCATTCCACAAAAACAGTACAGGCGCTGCTAAACATTTCTATGAAACATACATACGAACCATCCCACACACTGGCAGAAATCGTTAGTTGTATCTCATCCAAGATGGCCAGCGGGGGGCTTTCTTCTCACCGAGAAAACCACTAGAGCTGGATGACTGAACCCCAGCCAAGCCGCTTCTCATTAACATGCAGAAAGGTTACACATGTACAGCATTACCCGGGGTCTTGTTTCTAATTTGGCAAGGAGGTTACTCCTAGGCTTACTATCTGTAACACGGCGTTGGATCTCGTACAAAGAAACGGCTGTGGCATTTCCCCGGCATCTGCTGCTCGCCCATAAAGACTTGACATTCACATCACTGACTTGGGAAATACCAAGGTTCACCATAATGTGGCATTTCAGTCGTTAGGCTCGAAGAGGAGAGCAGGAAGACATTTAAGCACTGATCCCACCAAGGGTTGTAACCGAACTACTCTGGGGAATAATCTTGTAGCCATTATCACAGGGCGGGGGGGAATGACAACAGGCAAAATGAGAGCGGGGGACTGGACTTTTTTTGAGACTGGTACCATGAGAGGTGCCCTGATCGATGGCCCAGGCTAGCCCGATCTCATCAGATTTTGGAAGCTACACAAGATCAGCCCTGGTTAGTACCTGGATGGAAGACCACCAAGAAAGTCCAGGGTCACGACGCAGAGTCAAGCAATGGCAAACCACCACTGTCTGTCTCTGTCCTGACCTGGATGGCTCGGGCTGGCCCTGGTTCATATTTGGATGGGAGACCACTAAGGAAGCTGCTATGCAGAGGCAGGCAAGCCACCCCAGAACATCACAAGAACATAAGAGAACATAAGAGAAGACAATGTTGGATCAGGTCAACATCCAGTCCAACACTCTGTCACACAGCGGCCAAAAGTATCAGGGGCCATATCAGGAGGTCCACCAGTGTGGCCAGGACACTAGAGGTCCTCCCACTGTTGCCCCCCCCAAGCACCAAGAATACAGAGCATCACCTGCCCCAGAGTCCCTATTGTGGCTAAGAGCCACTGATGGACCTCTGCTCCATATGCTTATCCAATTCCCTCTTGAAGCTGTCCATGCTTGTAGCTGCCACCAATGTTCCCTCTAAGCTGTGGAGTCTTGTGAGCAAAAATTCTATTTTGTGAGCTACTGGCATTAAAGTTGTGAGTGAGCCATTTGGCTACTGCATACATTTTTGCTGACAACCCAGAATCGTGTCCTAATCGAAACTGTTGCAAAATTTCTGTATGAAGCTTCAAGAAGGCGGTCAGTATTATTTGCAAATTGAGCCATATGTTCTGTAGGTTATGCCAATAAAGGTTGGTTGATTGATTACTGCATACATTAGTTTGCTCTGGAGCCCTCCTTCCTGAGCTAAGACAAAAATGTGTGAGCCGGAGGCTACAAAATTGTGATCTAGCTCACACTAACTCAGCTTAGAGGGAACACTGGCTGCCACCACCTCCTATGACCATGAATTCCATGAGTTAATCAGTCTTTGTGTGAAGAAGGACTTCCTTTTATCTGTTCTAACTCCATGTCTCTTGCCTTGAGCCCAGGCTAGCCTGATCCCATCAGATCTTGGAAGCTAAGCAGGGTCAGCCCTGGTCAGTACTTGGATGGGAGACCACAAAGAAGTCCAGGGCCACAATGCAGAGGCAGGTAATGGCAAACTACCTCCAAACCTCTCTTGCTTTGAAAACCACACAGGGCGTCCATAGGTCCACTGTGACTTGTCAGCACTGTCCACCACCACATCATAGGAGGTTATCTCAAACTTACAAAGGCGGCAACCCTAGGGACGCTTTCTTGGGAGTAAGTCCATTGGATAAAATGGGACTTGCTTCGGACTCGGCCTGTTTGGCATTGCTCCCAAAGAACGTCAAATTGTAAACACAGCAGGGTTTAAAAAAAAACCCAAAAAACTAATGAAGCTATAGACATATTTCTAGAAGTGATAGGCCATTTTCAGCAGCGAGACAGTGAATGCCAGTGGCGGTATCCGATGTTATCGGAGCATCCGATTGCCCAGAAGAAAATTCTACAGTGAGAAATGAAGAACACTGATTGCAGAACGTTAACTGTGCGTTGTGAACAAAAGTAGCAGTGCCGGCAATGTTCCGTTCAGATCACTGCTAAATTCTGCAGGATGAGAGAAATGACAAAATGCCAGAAGACTTATTGTACCTACACCAGCCTACCCATTCTGCTAAAATGTCTTGGAACATTGTGTGGAGCAGGTGACAATATGTTGTTTTGTATGCCATCACAGGCGATTTCCTTGTTACCCAGTCCCCCCCTCACCCCCCAAAAAAACCTAGTTCAAAATTGGGGGAGGGAGCGCTACTGAAAGTAAGTGAGCTATCGGGGGAAGTGAGGGGGTGGACAAATAAAAGAACTGGGGTCACCAACCTCCAGGTGGGACCTGTAGACCTCCCAGAACCACAACTGAGCTCCACACCAACGTTCCCTCTAACCTGTGGGGTCTTGTGAGCAAAAATTCTGCTTTGTGAGCTACTGGAATTAAAGTTGTGAGCGAGTGATTTGGCTACTGCACAAATTAGTTTCCTCTGGAACCATCCTTCCTGAGCGAAGACAAAAATGTGTGAGCCAGAGGCTAAAAAACTGTGAGCTAGCTCACACTCACTCAGCTTAGAGGGGACACTGATCCACAACCAATGCAATCACGCCTGCTATTATCACTTGGGTCTTTGGCCACTGTGTGACAGAGTGTTGGACTGGATGGGCCATTCGCCTGATCCAACATGGCTTCTCTTATGTTCTTACGTAGGGTGGTGGCTGTTGGAGTTTCTGGTTCTTGTCTCAGGCTGGAGGACTGAGGGTGTGGCATATACTGGCTTCAGCCCAACACTCGCCCCTCTGCACCTGACAGAGTCTTCTCCTTGTCCGGTGGGTCTTCCTGAAGCACCTGAGGGCTGGGGTACAACATAAGAACATAAGAGGAGCCAATGTTGAATCAGGCCAATGGCCCATCTAGTCCAACACTCTGTCACACAGCGGCCAAAATATATCGGGTGCCATCAGGAGGTCCAGCAGTGGGGCCAGGACACTAGCAGCCCTCCCACTGCTGCCCCCTCCAGCACCAAGAATAGAGTGCATCACCTGCCCCAGACTGAGAGTTCCCATCTATACCCTGTGGCTAATAGCCACTGATGGACCTCTGCTCCACATGTTTATCTAATTCCCTCTTGAAACTGTCCATGCTTGTAGCTGCCACCACCTCCTGTGGCAGTGAATTCCATATGTTAATCACTCTTTGGGTGAAGAAGGACTTCCTTTTATCCGTTCTAACCCGACTGCTCAGCAATTTCATGGAGTGCCCACGAGTTCTTGTATTGTGAGAAAGGGAGAAAAGTACTTCTTTCTCAACCTGCTCAATCCCATTCATAATCTTATAAACCTCGATCAGCCGTCATTTCTCCAAGCTAAAGAGCCCCAAGCGTTTTAACCTTTCTTCATAGGTAAGGTGTTCCAACCCTTTTATCATTCTAGTTGCCCTTCTCTGCACTTTTTCCAATGCTATAATATCCTTTTTGAGATGTGGTGACCAGAACTGTACACAGTATTCCAAATGAGGTTGCACCAATGATTTATACAGGGGCATGATGATACTGGCTGATTTGTTTTCAGTTCCCTTCCTAATAATCCCCAGCATAGCGTTGGCCTTCTTTATTGCAGCTACACATTGTCTAGACATTTTCATTGAGTTATCCACTATGACTCCAAGATCTCTCTCTTGGTCCGTCTCTGCCAGTTCAGACCCCATCAACATGTATCTATAGATACGATTTTTGGCTCCAATGTGCATCACTTTGCACCTGGCCACATTGAACCCCATTTGCCACGTTGACGCCCACTCACCCATCCTCGACCCTCACTCACTCCATCTCCTCCTCACCCAAGGAAGCATCGGCGGGCAGACCCACGACAGAAAGCTCTTTGCATTTCCCTCCCTCTAGATTCAACATAACAAGAAAGGCCTGGCATGGCCACACCCACCTCTCCCGACCTTGCCGAACTACTGCTGAGTCCTAACAAAATGAAAATCGCATTTTGATTTTCATTTTTACGGCAGGTGCATTTGGAATAGATTAACGAGCCGGCCTCTTCAAGGGGCAACCTGCCAAAGTCCTCAAGAAACCTATTTGGTCTGCATTTTCTGTTCGTGCGGGTTCTTTAACGTTTTCCCCATTTTTAAAGTTGGCCCATTAAAGGCCACAAAACACCGCCTCTCAAATGCATCCTCGACTCCTATGTCCCCACTTGACTCGAGTTAAATGCTCCGTCCATTTGAGTCTCACCGTCTTCCCTCTTGCCGGGCAGCATCTCCACAGCCATCTCTTGGCTTCCAGGGCCTCAAATGGCACTTCACGAGTAATGGCTACTGTAAAAGCACTGAAGCTATTCTTAGCGGGGATAAATTCTAGCTACGTGATCGGTGTCTTACGGGAGTTCTCTTGAGAGAGAACTCAGTTTCCTCAACATTTCCTCCACCATATGGCCCTAAAAGCTAAAAATGTTTCAAAATAATCATGGCTGATGTGATCTACAGAAGGTACTCCAGATCTCCAGCCTCTATTCTGACCCTGACTGTGAAGTTCTGTTGTTGTTCAGTCACACAGTCGAGTCCGACTCTTCGCAACCCCATGGACCAGATTACGTCAGGCCCTCCCGTCTTCCGCTGTCCTCTGAAGTTTGCTCAATTTCATGTTCGTTGCATCGATGACACTGTCTAACCATCTCATCCTTTGCCGTCCCCTTCTTCTTTGACCTTCAATCTTTCCCAGCATCAGGGTCTTCTCCAGTGAACGCTCCCTTCTCATTTGGTGGCCAAAGTATTTGAGCTTCAGCTTCAGGATCTGGCCTTCCAAGGAACAATCAGGGTTGATTTCTTTTAGGATTGACTGATTTGATCTCCTTGCAGTCCAAGGGACTCTCAAGAGTCTTCTCCAGCACCATAGTTCAAAAGAATCTATTCTTCGGTGCTCGGCCTTTCTTATAGTCCAACTCTCGCAGCCATACATTACTACGGGGAATACCATTGCTTTGACCATGCAGACTTTTGTTGGCAGGGTGATGTCTCTGCTTTTTATCATGCTGTTTAGGTTTGCCATCGCTTTCCTCCCAAGGAGCAGGCGTCTTTCAATTTCATGGCTGCAGTCACCATCTGCAGTGATCTGGGATCCTAGGAACGTGAAGTCTGTCACTACTTCTACGACTTCCCGTTCTATTTGCCAAGGAGTGATGGGGCCAGATGCCATGATCTTCGTTTTTTTGATGTTGAGCTTCAAGCCCACTTTTGCACTCTCCTCTTTCACCCTGAGCAAGAGGCTCTTTAGGTCCTCTTCACTTTCTGCCATCAGAGTGGTATCGTCTGCATATCTGAGGTTATTGATCTTTTCCCCAGCAATCTTAACTCCAGCTTGTGATTCATCCAGGCCAGCATTTCGCATGATGTACTCTGCATATAGATTAAATAAGCAAGGTGACAATATACATCCTTGTCGTACTCCTTTTCCTATGCTAAAGTTCTAATTTAGAGCTAAAAAGTTCTTGCACCTTGCTGTGGCAAATACGTTATCACGATTATCCATATTATCATTCCTGCAGCATTTCTGTGATTTAGAGTTCTTACTTCAGTTCTGTTGTAACGTGAGAGAACGCCAAAGTGGTTATAAATAGGAGGGCCCTGAGCTCTGAAACTGTTATCAATTCATTCATGTTATCAATTCATTCGGAGCTCTTCCTACAGGCTTTTCGGTGAGGCAGCGGATATCAAATATCATCTGGCCCCTCCCATTACTGCCCTGTTACCTCTCTGTTACCATCTGTACCATGGTCTTCAGTTTTCGAGGACAGAATGATAATCTGGAGGGTACTTATAATCTGGAATCCCTTATGGGATCTAGCCCTTTCTGCCCTTACTCGTCTAACACCAAGGCACCAATAGTAATAGTTGTGATGTAGTTCGATCGCTGTCTTTCAAGGTTTAAGTTTATAGTTCTAATCTTGATTTTAGTGTTTTGAAGAAGAAGAGGAGGAGGAAGGGGAGATTGGATTTATACCCCCGCCTTTCACTCGGAGTCTCAGAGCGGCTTACAAATCTCCTTTCCCTTCCCCTCCCCATAACAGACATCCCTGTGAGGTAGGCGGGGCTGAGAGAGCTCTGACAGAAACTGCTCTTTTTCAAAAACCGCTCTTGTGAGAACTACGGCTTGCCCAAGGTCATCCAGCAGGTGCAAGTGGAGGAGTGGGGATCAGACCCGGTTCTTCCCAGATTAGAGTCTACGCATCCAACTACACCAAACTGGCTCTCAGATCCAGCCCTCATAACAAATAAGTTCAACACCCCCGCACTAGAGCACTGCTAAACCACACATTCTGCACCAACGACAGATATTCTCTGGATATTTCGAGGACTGCGTTTTCCCCGTTGGATGGAAACGTATCGCCTACTCAAAAAGCGGGAGGAGGGAGTATGCCTAACTCGACGCTAATTTGATTTTAAAAGATTCGGTTATCCAAGGAAATGCCCATCACTCCAGCGCTGGCACTTAAGAGTGATTGCAGAGCGTGGCGCAGGAGACGCTACAGAAACGGCTCCCAACGACTCCGAGACAAAAAAGAAATGTCAGCGCGGCTCTTTCCGCATTTATCTCTTTTCAAATTAAGCATTCAAAGCCGCCGAGCATGCTAATTTGAACAATCACTCGGGGTAGGTTTAAATTACTCGTTTCCAATGTAAACATAAATGGAAACAGCATGTGATTTCCGTCTGCCCGGTAGGGTTTGGAAACGGGAGGTCCTCTGCGTGCCTTCCGCCACGGGGCAGGTTCTGATACCCATTTGGAATAAAGGGGATGGCAGCTAATTCCTCAGGAGATTGATAGATCGCTTGATTCACGTTGATGCCTTCTCTAAAGGGCTCCTTTTATTTATATTCCCCAACTTTGCCTGCCTGGCGGTTACTGTAATAAAGTAAAAAAACACCCGAGTCGGCTCAGGTTGTTCCCTTTCCAGCCATTTTGTGCTTTTCCCCCTCCTGTTTGGCCTTACGTAACTTTCCATCAGACGGTGTCTTAACCAGTCTCTTTATTGCCAGCTTTGCTCATTTCAAACGGCCACGCATAACCGCTCAAGGCTGAGATCCGACCTTGTATATGGAGAGGGGACTGGAAGGAATTAACTGTTATTTTCTGGCTTGTTTTGGTCGGGTGCCTAACTCTGTCAGCTGCTCCTTTCAGGGGGGAAGAAAGGGGGAAGAAAAGACCTTGGCGGTGTTTTGACCCCCAGCAGTTATGACCTTTCCAGAGTTGTCAAAAGAGTAGACCCCCTAATAGGGAAGATTTGTGGTTCCAAAGACAGGAACGGCTGCCTGAGCTTGCCTGTGCCCTTTAATCCGGTACCGTGATAGATGCAGAAGAGAAAATGATTAGTTTCAGGTATAGGTCAGCCGCCTGCCTCCACAGGAAGGGCGGGCGAGGCAGTGCCAGGGCAACTCGGGTGACTGGGAGATTTGCGGGAAAGAAATGCGGCTGCCGTTGTACAGAGAAACCTTCTTCTGGAAATGGAGCAGGTCCCAGCAATTTGCATTGGAGCAGCATCCATTTATCCTAACCGTGCTGGATGGATGGGGGGTATTGGGTCGGCAGAAGTGAACACTGATTGAGGCAACACTTAAAATGGGAGAAGGAGACGCAGAAATAATTGGAGAGGAACAGAGCTGTGAAATTAGAGGCGTGGCAAGAAGAAGAAGAAGAAGAAGAAGAAGAAGAAGAAGAAGAAGAAGAAGAAGAAGAAGAAGAAGAAGAAGAAGAAGAAGAAGAAGAAGAGGAGGAGGAGGAGGAGGAGGAGGAGGAGGAGGAGGAGGAGGAGGAGGAGGAGGAGGAGGAGGAGATTGGATTTATACCCCACCCTTCACTACCCAAAGGAGTCTCAGAGTCACAGCTACTGGCGAAACGTCAGGTCCTACAATGCCAAGACCACGGCCACACAACCCAGAAAATCTACAGCAACTAATGAACTCCAGCCGTGAAAGCCTTCGACAACATATTCAGTCTCAGAGTGGCTTACAATCTCCTTTCCCTTCCCCTCCCCACAACAGACACCCTGTGAGGTAGGTGAGGCTGAGAGAGCTCTGGCAGAAACTACCCTTTTTCAAGAACAGCTGTGCCAGAACTATGGCAAGAAGAAGAAGAGGAGGAGGAGGAGATTGGATTTATACCCCAATCTTCACTACCCAAAGGAGTCTCAGAGTGGCTTACAAACTCCTTTCCCTCCCCCACAACAGACACCCTGTGAGGGAGGTGGGGCTGAGAGAGCTCTGACAGAAACTGCTCTTTTTCAGGAACAGCTCTGACGAGAACTATGGCTTGTCCAAGGTCATCCGGCAGGTGCAAGCAGAGAAGTGGGGAATCAAACCCGGTTCTCCCAGATTGGAGTCCGCGCGCTTAACCACTACACCAAAAGAGACTGGAGAGCTGAGGAAAGGAGAAGGTGCTGTAAGGGTTCAAATTACACCGGACACAACTCCTCATTTGATTTTTCTGTCGTGAACAATGAGGGCAAGAAGTTTTGTGCAGCCCGGTCAGTGTGTGTGTCCCCCCCCCCGCTCAGTATTACTCAATTCCCTTTTCATCCCTAGCCCACTTGCTTTTTGTTTCTGCAGGGCCCACGATACCCGTCCTTTCTGGTGGTTCCAGGGAACCACCCTCCCTTTTACCAGCAGAAGAACTGCTGAGCACCATCCATGTAACTCAGGCCCATACGCATGGAGGTGAACATAAGAACATAAGAGAAGCCAATGTTGAATCAGGCCAATGGCCCATCTAGTCCAACACTCTGTGTCACACAGTGGCCAAAAATACCAGGTGCCATCAGGAGGTCCAGCAGTGGGGCCAGGACACTGGAAGCCCTCCACTGTTGACCCCCCCAAGCACCAAGAATACAGAGCATCACTTACCCCAGACATAAGAACATAAGAGAAGCCAATGTTGAATCAGGCCAATGGCCCATCTAGTCCAACACTCTGTCACACAGCGGCCAAAATATACCAGGTGCCATCTGGAGGTCCAGCAGTGGGGCCAGGACACTAGAAGCCCTCCCACTGCTGCCCCCTCCAGCACCAAGAATAGAGTGCATCACCTGCCCCAGACTGAGAGTTCCCATCTATACCCTGTGGCTAATAGCCACTGATGGACTTCTGCTCCATATGTTTATCCAATTCCCTCTTGAAACTGTCCGTGCTTGTAGCTGCCACCACCTCCTGTGGCAGTGAATTCCATATGTTCATCACTCTTTGGGTGAAGAAGGACTTCCTTTTAATCTGTTCTAACCGGACTGCTCAGCAATTTCATGGAGTGCCCACGAGTTCTTGTATTGTGAGAAAGGGAGAAAAGGACTTCTTTCTCAACCTGCTCAATCTCATTCATAATCCTACGAGTGCCCGGCACCCTCCCCAAACAGCCTGCTGCCCACCCCAAACAGCCGTGTCTCCCCGCTTCCCCCTGTCTGTGCCAGAGGAGGGGAAGGGTGTCTCAGCCCACACTCGGCTTGCTGCTGGTGTGATCTTATTTTATTTTGTCAAGTTTCAGATGACTTATGGGAGCCAGTTTGGTGTAGAGGTCACCACAGCTCAGAAAAGATTCGGCAATGGGAAAAGTGCAGAGAGGGCAACTAGACTGATAAAGGGTGGAACACCTTCCTATGAAGAAAGGTTAAAACGCTTGGGGCTCGTTAGCTTGGAGAAACGACGGCTGAGGGGTGACATGAGCGAGGTTTATAAGATTATGCATGGGATAGAGCAGGTTCAGAAAGAAATCCTTTTCTCCCTTTCTCACAATACAAGAACTCGCGGGCACTCAATGAAGTTGCTGAGCGGTTGGGTTAGAACGGATAAAAGGAAGTCCTACTTCACCCAAAGAGTGATTCACGCATGGACTTCATTGCCGCAGGAAGTGGTGGCAGCTACAAGCATGGACGGCTTCAAGTGGGAATTGGATAGCCATATGGAGCAGAGGTCCGTCAGTGGCTATTAGCCACAAGGTATGGATAGCAACTCTCGGTCTGGGGCAAGTGATGCTCTGTGTTCTTGGTGCTTGGAAGGGGGGGCAACAGTGGGAGGGCTTCTAGTGTTCTGGCCCCACTGCTGGCCCTCCTGATGGCCCCTGATATTTTTGACCACTGTGTGACAGAGTGTTGGACTGGATGGGCCATTGGTCTGATCCAACACTGGCTTCTATTATGTTCTTATGTTCTTAAGTGTGCGGACTCTAATCTGGGAGAACCGGGTTTGATTCCCCACTCCTCCACTTGCAGCTGCTGGGTGACCTTGGGCAAGCCATAGTTCTGACAAGAGCTGTCCTTGAAAGGGCATTTCTGGAAAGAGCTCTCTCAGCTCTACCTACCTCACAGGGCATCTGTTGTGGGGAGGGGAAGGAGCTTGTAAACTGCTCTGAGACTCCAAGTGAAGGGCGGGGCATAAATCCAATCTCTTCTCTTCTTCTTCTTCAAGATGATGATGACAATGATGCAATTGGTTGCCATGATTACATCAAGGCAGAGTCCTAGACCTAACGAGCATAAATTGTGTTCTCAGCTTGATTGCAAATAGCTTCCAGAGGACAGCCGTGGCTCCACAGGACCTATTTTCTCGCCTGGAGTGTTTTAAGTGATAGAACTAGATTAAGAGGCCATCAGCTCTTGAACACAAGAACCTGCCAGAGCCCGGCCATTGGCCTATCAAGGTCAGTATTGTCTACTTTGAATGGCAGTCGGACACAGATCCTTTGAACTGGAGAAGACCGGGGTTGAACCTGGGACATTCTGCCGGGAAAGCTGAGGCTCTCCCTCTGAGCCAGAGCCCCACCACAGAACATGGAGTTGTGAGACAGACTATTGGTCTATCAAGGAGATTAGATGTATAACTGGACAAAGATTAGATGTATAACTGGACAAACTGGATAACTGAGAGCCAGTTTGGTGTAGTGGTTAAGTGTGCGGACTCTTATCTGGGAGAACCGGGTTTGATTCCCCCACTCCTCCACGTGCACCTGCTGGTGTGACCTTGGGTCAGTCACAAGCTCTGGCACAGCTGTTCTCCCAAGGACAGTTTCTGTCAGGAGTTCTCTCAGCCCCACCTGCCTCACAGGGTGCCTGTTGTGGGGAGGGGAAGGAGAGAGGAGTTTGTAAGCCGCTCTGAGACGCCTTTGGGCAGTGAAGGGCGGGGTATAAATCCAAACTCTTCTTCTTCTTCAAATCCTAAATAAGAATCCAGAATCAATTCTCTTCGAAATGAAAAGGATTTATCTAATACACAAAGAAAAAGAATTGCTTTGCTGTTATGTGCAGCTAAAGCGACGATAGCATCAAAATGGAAATCAGAGAGTAAACCGACATTGAAATTATGGTATAAGAAATTATGGTATTTATACATAATGGGGGAAAAAAATATCAGACATATTGAAACCAACCAAATCTAATGGCGAGTACAGTGAACTGACCGGTATATGGCTACCTATTTTAGCTTACCTAGTTTCTCGAGAGATTATACCAGAGGTAATGGATAATCTTCATCTGTGGTAAATGTGTTAATGCTAAGTTTATAAAAGAAAGAATATTCTCTTTTAAGCGGTTAAGCTGTGGTATACTTATCCTGGTTTGAATGTTGCCTTGAAAGTGGTCAAGTTGATGTAGACTCATCCTGATAGTAGTAATTGTAAATGGATATTTGAAAATTAAATTAAAATATATATATTTTAAAAAAATTCACTGTTGTCTACTCAAACTGGCAGCGGCTCTCCATGGTCTTGCGGAGAGGTCTTCCTCATCACCCACCACCTGATGGTTTTAACTAGAAATGCCAGGAGCCGAACCCAGGACATTCTCCATACGAAGCAGACGCTCTGCCACTGAGCCCTGGACTTCCGTGGTGGTCTCCCGTCTGAGTACTCACCAGGGCTGAGCCTGCTTAGCTTCCGAGATCTGAAGAGATTACGCTAGCCTGGGCCTTCTGGGTCAAGGCGGGAGACGTTCGGAGCTGGATTGCCTGTCCCTTTGATCGCAAAACGATTTGCTTCTAAGGTTGTGCACTACACTGCACGGTTGTTGCGTTAATGGCACAGTTAACTGCGCTTCTCCCCGCTCCCTTCAGTGGCCCAGATTCTGCACGCTTTGCTGTTTTTTCAGGCCTCTCCATATATGTGAGACAAAGCCAATCGGTTAAATTTGATAAGAACTTCGCTGCAGTCACGCTGTGCTAGAACGGGGAGGATGTTGCAGAGTGCCTGGGAGAAGCAGAAGGCCACCCAGCTATTCCATAAACACATTTCCACCCAGGCGATAACACTGTACGACTTCACTTCCTACAGAGCGACGGTCTAAAAAAGGTTCTCGCTATTTACATGGAGGAGACCTGCGTGAGGCTTCGTATTACAACAACCTTGCTGAAGATTAGCTTCTCCCCTCTTCTTTTTTAAAGGAACCTGGAGAACAATTAAAGAGCAGGCTGAAAAATTGGCATCCGAATTTACAAAGCGAAAGAAACCCCCAAGGGACCACAGAGAGAAGGCTGCTTTTAGCACTGTTGAAGGCCAATTTTAATGATGAGGGGAAATCAACCTAAAAACGCGGGTGATTATGCAGAGCGAAAGAGATCGCTATAAATTCACGCTAAAAGGCTTAACTCCCTGCTCCTTACCCTTCACAAAACACCATGCTGTAATAAATGGGATTTCTGAGCAGGTTTTGTGCATCCCTCACAGATGGAATTCACTGCCACAGGAGGTGGTGGTGGCTACAAGCATTGGCAGTTTCAAGAGGGAATTAGATAAGCATATGGAGTAGAAGTCCATCAGTGACTATTAGCCACAAGGTATAGATAGGAACCCTCAGGCTGGGTCAAGGGATGCTCTCTGTATTCTTGGTGCTTGGCGGGGGGTCAACAGTGGGAGGGCTTCTAGTGTCCTGGCCCCACTGCTGGACCTCCTGATGGCACCTGGTATTTTTGGCCACTGTATGACAGAGTATTGGACTAGATGGGCCATTGGCCTGATCCAACATTGGCTTCCCTTATGTTCTTATGTTCTTAATAACACATGGAATTCACTGCCACAGGAGGTGGTGGCAGCTACAAGCATGGATAGCTTCCAGAGGGGAATGGATAAACATACGGAGCAGAGGTCCATTAGCAGCAATTAGCCACAAGGTATAAATGGAACATTCTTATCTGCGATATTGACGCTCTGTATTCTTGGTGCTTGGGAGCAGTGTTCCCTCTAAGTTGAGTTAGTGTGAACTAGGTCACAGATTTCTAGCCTCCAGCTCACACATTTTTGTCATTCCAGTATCACAATGCCCCTGTATAAATCGGTGGTGCAACTTCATTTGAAGTACAGTGTACAGTTCTGGTCACCGCACCTCAAAAAGGATATTATAGCATTGGAAAAACTGCAGAGAAGGGCAACTAGAATGATAAAAGGGTTGGAACACTTTCCCTATGAAGAAAGGTTAAAACGCTTGGGGCTCTTTAGCTTAGAGAAACGACGGCTGAGGGGTGACATGATCAAGGTTTATAAGATTATGCATGGGATAGAGCAGGTTGAGAAAGAAGTCCTTTTATCCCTTTCTCACAATACAAGAACTTGTGGGCACTCCATGAAATTGCTGAGCAGTCGGGTTAGAACGGATAAAGGGAAGTCCTTCTTCACCCAAAGAGTGATTAACACATGAAATTCACTGCCACAGGAGGTGGTGGCAGCTACAAGCATGGATCGCTTCAAGAGGGAATTAGATAAACATATGGAGCAGAGGCCCATCAGTGGCTATTAGCCACAATGTACAGATAGGAACTCTCAGTCTGGGGCAAGCGATGCGCTGTATTCTTGGTGCTTGGGGTGGGTGGGTCAACAGTGGGAGGGCTTCTAGTGTCCTGGCCCCACTGCTGGACCCCTGATGGCACCTGATATTTTTGGCCACTGTGTGACACAGAGTGTTGGACTGGATGGGCCATTGGCCTGATCCAACACTGGCTTCTCTTATGTCTTAGTTCAGAAGGATGCCTCCAGAGCAAACTAATTTATGCAGTAGCCAAATCACTCGCTCACAACCTTAATACTAGCCACTCAAAAAGTAGAAGTTTTGCTCACAAGACTTCACAAGTCTTAGAGGGAGCACTGCTTCGGGGGCAACAGTGGAAGGTAACTTAAATTTCAAGGGAACATCACTCCACACTGCACATTTCCTGGTTTGCCTGAAAATGGGAATTGTTGGTATGGGGGGGCAAAAGAGGATTTGCGACTGTGAAGTGTAGAATGGTGTTCTGAAGGAAGGGGTCTGAATCTGTGGTGGATCATTGGTCTTGAATGCAGAAAGCTATCAAGTTCAGCCTCTGGCATCTCCAGTTTTGTTTTGTTTTTTTAAAGGATCATGTAGTGGGCGAGAAGTCCTGACCTGGATGGCATGAGCTAGTCTGATCTCATCAGATCTCAGAAGCTAAGCAGGGTTGGCCCCGGTTAGTACTTGGATGGGAGACCACCAAGAAGTCCAGGGTTGCTACATAGAGGTAGGCCATGGCAGACCACCTCTGAAGGTCTCTTGCCTTGAAAACTCTGTAGGATTGACATAAGTTGGTGGCAACCTGATGGCATCCATCCATCCATCCATCCATCCATCCATCCATCCATCTATCTATCTATCTATCTATCTATCTATCTATCTATCTATCTATCTATCTATCTATCTATCATCTATCTATCATCTATCTATCATCTATCTATCATCTGTCTGTCTGTCTGTCTACTTACCTACTTACCCATCCATCCATCCATCCATCTATCCATCCATCCATCCATCCATCCATCCATCCATCCATCCATCCATCCATCCATCCATCTATCTATATATCTGTCTGTCTGTCTGTCTATCTATCTATCATTTGTCTGTCTGTCTGTCTGTCTGTCTGTCTGTCTACCTACCTACCCATCCATCCATCCATCCATCTACCTACCTACCTACCTACCTATCTTCTATCTATACACACATATGTGTGTACACACACACACACACACATACGTATATACATACATCTGGGTCACACAAAATGTTTCTCTTAGCTAATCCCTGAGCAGGTGAATTAGATTTTTTTCGAGACCTAGGTTATCTTACATGAGATATATATGGGTCCCCCACTGCCCAGAGCTATCAGTGGAACGTCAGACATAGGTAGAAAACATTGATTCAGAACAACAACAATAACAACAACAACCACGAGAAAACCTAAGGAGTTTATACATAGTTATTTGCAGCCACAAAGAAGACATCTCTGAAAGCCAGGCAGGCTGTACGACAAGCTCATAGATAAATGGGGAAAGGTCAACATATCTCACCGCTCGTTTCTTTAAGGCCAAGATCGGCTCCAATTAGGGACTTGCAAGTAAAGCTTGGTGGACAGAAACAGAAAAAGGGACTCCCCATCGCCTCTTTTATTGCCTAATCTCAGAAGAGGCACCCATAGCTAGTTTGGTGGTTTGAGGCCGGCAGACCCGGTTTATTGTCTAGCATCAGATGTGAAACATTTGTCTGAACGGTACAGGCAAGTCGTCTTCTGACAGTTAAAGACTGTTGAAAGATTTGTTATCCACATCCTCCGTAAGCGTCGGCACCGAGCTGGAGGCCGGGGTCTAATTACAACATCGACGAGAAAAACAGTGCTTATATTATGCAGTCACTGTTTTCACCCACTTTTTTTTTTTGTCAAAAGCAAACTTCACAGGGGACGAGAGGTAACTGGGCATCTCAATCAGTGCATAGTGGGGGAGTGATAATGGCAAGTTTTATGAATGGGGCCGAGCATGGTGCATGACTGCCATGGCAATAAACGGCAGCAGATTGTATGCATGACAACATATATAGAATACGCTTTCAGGAAGGGTACTTTGGAAAATCGGAGGTTGTAGAAAGCCGAGCACACCACGATCGAGCCTTTGGGGGCTTGCAAAGGATCGCAAAGAGCTCGCACATTTTGCAAAGAATGTATATCTCGCTAATGACCTCAGCTCAGTTTGCAGTTGGCCGAGGAGGCTGGAGAGACAAGATGATACATAATTCAGAACATGAGTCTTTTAAAACATGGATATCTTCCCTAGGGGGAAATTGATGGCAACATGCTCTTAGACTAGGGTTGCTAGATGGAGGTGGAGGTGGGGGACCCCCATCAACAGGCCCTGCCTGTCATGGGTACTGGCTCTGCTGAGTCTGACTACTCCTCAGATGAGGAAGAGGCAGGGAGCAACCCAGCCTCCTCTGAAGTCAGCCCAGAAGAGGAACCCTTAACAGCACCTGAGGGTGAAGAAGCCCCAGCGGCTGCACAGGAAGGGCAGCAAGGCGAAGAGACTGAGGTGCAGTCAGAGGCAGAGACTGATCCAGAGCCTGGCCCAGCACCCCCAACTGAAGACGCCCCAAGGCTAAAATCCCCACCTAATTCTCCTGAGTGTCCCAGACACAGGGCACGCCAGTGGCTGGATGTGCAAGAGTGAAGGAAGAGTGCCAGACTGCAGCTCTTGCAAAGGCAACGTGAGGGGCTGTGAGTCTTGGAAGACTCAACTCCCAGGGAAGGGAGGACCTCGTCATAAACACCCCCACGCACCTGCCTCAGCATGGAAGCAAGTGTACATGCTTGGACCTGATCCTGGCTGTTGGCATCCACTCTTTGCTCCTAGCTCCTGCAACCTTTGACTGATTTCCCGGCTTTCTGACCTTCGGCTCCTGTTGCTCGACTTGATTTCGGACTGCATATCCAGTTTCCAGTGCATGGTCTCCATGGTGACTGGCTAACCCAGCACACTGCCCTCCAGCCACCAATCAGCTGGCCAGTGAGGGGACTTACCTGGAGAAAGAGAACGGCCCAGGCCTCATCATCAGCATAGCACAGGAAGTGACATCATCACACCAGCAACGTCCAGGTGACACTCTGGTATTTGGGCAATGCCTATATGTTAGAAGCTGGTTTTACCATAGAGTTTTTGCCTAAATATCAGAGCATCACCTGGATGTCGCTGATGTGATGACATCACTTCCTGTGTGATGCCAGCAATGAAGCCTGGGCCTTTCTCTTTCCCCAGGTAAGTTCCCCCACCCCCCACCAGTTGCTAGGAGGGACTTGGCTACCCTGTCTTAGATTCCTACTTTTGTTACATTGGGGGTGGTGGTGGTTATACTTTAGTTGAAAAACCAGTTCCACAATTCTTTCAGCTGGAACTCATGAAGCTCCGCACTGTGATGTTGACTGCCTTGAATACCATTAAAAAACCCTTATTTTATTTTGGGGGGAATACAATAAAAAATTGATGTCTTCCTATGTTACACTTCTTGTGACAATGGAACAGTATTGCCAGCTCCAAGTTGGGAAATTCCTGGAGATTTAGGGAGGGAGTGGAGCCTGGGGATAGTGGGATTTGGGGAGGGGATGGACATCCATGGCATACGAGGCCATGGATGTCCATCCTCCAAAGCAGCCATGTTCTCCAGGGGAACCAATCCCTGTAGACCAGAGATGTCGTAATTCTAGGAGATCACCAAGGCTCAAATGGCAGTTGGTGGTCTTACACTGGGTTGTCCCAAGCTGCTTCCACATCTTGAACACAGGAAGAGCTGACATCTGTCTGAGACAGAACAGCGGGCACCAAACAACTCCTGATGCCCTCAGCATGCCCAAGCTTTCGCCGAAGCCATAGCTTTGCGTGAACTCTCACAGTGAGGTTTTTAGACAGAAGAGTATTTTGAGGCACCACAAACACACATCTCGAAACTCACAGAAGTGGAAGGAATCCAGGCCTTCCTGTTTAAACTTTGCTACCAACTGGACCACTTCCACATCAGCACCATGAAGATCAACCAACACAATCCTTCTGCCCAAAAAGCAGAGTGTCGCCGCGTGACATCACTGACGTCACCTTCTTGCATCGGGGACATCGCCGCATGACGTGGCTGCTTGGAGGTGGGGTTTCCCCCACTGGCCATGTGGCTGGCAGCGGGCAGAAGCCTCAAAAATCAGGGGATACCCTGCCTGGACTGGGGGTCCTGCAACCCTATCCATCACAGTCAATATTATGTGCTCAGACTGGCAGATCTAACATCTCCAGGGTTTTTGGTAAGGATCTTTCATATCACCTACTACCTAATCTTTTAAAACTGGAGATTCCAGGGGTTGAACCTGGGACCTTCTGCATGGCAAACGGAAGCTCTACTTCTTGGCTTGCCAGCCCCCAGGTACAGGTGGGGGATCCCCCCAGTTTCAGAGGATTCTCCCTGCCGCAGACCAGCTGGCCGGGGGGAGGAGCAACCCCGTCCCTAAACAGGGACATTTCTGTGCAATGTCCCTGGGGTGATGACATCACCCACAAGTGATATCATCGTGTTGGGGATGTCGTGTGGGGAAACTCTGGTATTTGGGCCAACTCTATGGTTTGGTGGCAAAAAAACCCACGTAGAGTTTTGCCCAAATACCAGAGTGTCCCCCAAAGCAATGATGTTGCTTCTGGGTGATGTCATCACATGATGTCCCCACCCATCCCTGGAAGGCCCCCCAGATCCCCCCACCAGAGCAATGAGGGGACCTGGCAACTTTATCTACTACTGAGCCATGGCCTCTCTCCCTCCTCCCTTTCATCTGATTCCATGATCCCCAATATGGCCACCAATCTGTCAAAAGTCAACCACTGAACTATGCTAAGAAAAATGCATCAGAAGGTGGATAGCAGAGGAGAAATCCTTCACATTAAAAGTACTGAAGATCCTTTCCTGAGTTCCACACAACATTGCGGAGGCATAAGGATAATAAGAGTACAGGAACCTTCGTCAGCATGTCCACACTCTGTCTTCGGAAGCATCTGAGAAAATGACCCAGTGACCGGAGCAAATTTTCTAAGCGTGGTTTTTACGGGACATGATTTCTAGCGGGACAGTATTAAATACGTCGGAGGAGCAGAGAACTAATAGCTGCAATTTGTCAAGCTATCTCCAACAAGCAGTGCACAGATGGAGAAACACAGAATCACACCATGTTCTTCCGCCCACAAGGACGCCATACGCCGCAATTCTGCACTTTCGCTGCCCGTACCCTATGTTGATGGTCGCCAACCTCCCAGCGGGGCCTGGATACCGTTGCTAACTCCAGGTTTGGAAATACCCGGAGATTGGAGGGTGGAGACTGCGAGACTGGGGTTCAGGGAAGGGGAGGGACCTTGGTAAGATGTAACACCACCCAGCCCACGTTCTAAAGCAACCATTTCACCCAAGAGAAGGGGAATACATGTTTAAAATGAATAAATAAGCAATGGTGAGAGTCCGAAGATCAGTCGTAATTCTGGCAGATCTCTAGCCCACACCTGCAGGTTGGTAACCCCTCGGCCCGGCTATCTCCCAGAATTACAATTGCTCTCCAGACCAAAGAGATCACTCCTCTGAAGAAAATGGCCACTTCGAGAAAATGGCCGCCGTGGCATTATATACCGCTGAGATCCTTTTCCTCCCCAGACCCTGCATTCCCCAGGTTCCACCCCCCAAATCTCCATCAATTCCCCAACCTAGAGTTGGCAACCCCGTCTACGCTTGTCCAACGTCTTCCTTCTCCACGTCAAATGTTTTCACAGACTAAGCAGAAACCAAGTTGTTTTAAAAAAATAAATCACAAATTCGAATGCCTGAATGCCATTTAGCCTGAATTCGCCAGTTGCGGAAAATAGAAGGGATCGGTTATGCTTCGGAGGCACGGAAAGGTAAAAAGGTTCCCCAAATCGCTTTCATTATTTTTTGTTTTAAATCTTATAACTTGCAGCTCAAACAAACTGTGCTCAGTCCTAACATTTGTTTCTGGTTTGAGACTAGTAGAAATCTAATTTCCTTCTCCCCGAGAGCAAATGTCAGCGCGAGCGGGATCTGAAATTTGTTGCCCGACACCTGCAGGAGAGAGCTAAATTGAGAGTAATATTTCAAAGTGATTCTTGGGAGGTATGCGCTTAAATTTGGTTAAGAGACAAGAGGGTGTGTGTTTGTGCCTCCTGTATAATGCCTCTAAAATTTATCCCAAATGACTGATTGACAGAAGGCAAAGGGTGGAAAAAAAGAAACGTTAGCCCGTCTGTGATTGGAAACATGCAAGCTGCATTCCAAGCTCTTGGCAACTTTACAGCTCTCTCTCTCTCTCTCTCTCTCTCTCTCTCTCTCTCCATATATATATGAGTATCGGAATTTTACAAGCAGGATCGGGGCAGCCAGATTTTCCAGTTGGCTGCGCCTAAGAAAGAAATTTGGGAAAGTGTTTGTTAGTTGAACATCTTAGAAAATTCGTACCCTCCGAAAATTCGTACACTCTCTTTGAAGATTTCAAGCTGTGGAAAAGGATATACTTGATAGGCGAATGCTGTGAGTAGATATAAAGAGAATGCAGTTGGGACCGTGAGATCAGATGACAGGATTCTACAGCTCGTTTCGAGTCCGGCGGCCCCTTAGAGACCAATGGAATTGCCAGGGTAGAAGCTTTCGAGAGTCAAAGTTCCCTTAGTCAGATGCGAGTTTGTCCCTAACTAAGGGAGCTTTGACTCTCCAAAGTTTATATCTAGGGATGCCAGACCCCCCCTACTTGACAAACAGGCACTCATAAATTCCTGACGGGCTACTGCAGTGTTCTCTATCTGGGGCTTCCATTTGAAAATTTCTGCAGTTAAAGAGATTATGCATTAGGGCTACAGCCATGGGTTAGATCCCACAAATCCATGCCACTAATGGTAGCACTAATGGTAGCCAGTTTGGTGTAGTGGTTAGGAGCACAGACACTAATCTGGGTGAACCAGATTCGGTTCCCCACTCCTCCACATGCAGCTGCTGATGTGACCTTGGGTCAGTTGCAAGTTCTCTCAGAGCTGTTATCTCAAGGGCAGTCCTCGAAGGACCTCTCTCAGCCTCACTTACCTCACAGGGTGTCTGTCATAGGGACGGGAAGGGAAAAGAGATTGTAAGCCACTCTGACACTCTGAGTGAAGGGCAGGGTATAAATCTAACTCCTATTCCTACTCCTTCTTCCAGAGCTACCTCACATCACATCCGGGTTTCCCTCATCATCTTCAAATGAAGCATTAGCACACGGAGGGGTCTCTGGGAAGTCGCCGTGACTCCTGATCCAAATCTCTTCATGGCCCATAGATCTCACAGCTAGCAGAAGGGGCAGATTATGCATGCAGCAGAGCGCAAACATTTCCAAACTGATCGTTTAAATAAGAGAAGAACCTCTCGCTTCCAGCCAACGACCCAGAGGGACAGCTCGACTATTTTTAAGTCAATTAGTTCAACTTCCCTCCAAAAGTCAGAACTCTACTCCCTCATTAGCAGCAACAAACACAACTTAGTGCACTTATTATTCCTTTAGCAGCTCATTAGTACTAGAATCTGTTAGTGTTACAGATTCTTGAAGTTCATGTACCAGGAGTGCTTTGAAGAAGATCGAGGGTGTCTTTAAAAAAATAAATAAATCAGCAGATAGAATATTCCAGGACTGCTGCTAACAAATGAAAGACTATTCCATGAAAAATAGTGGCCCAGGAAAGTGCCGTTAAGGCGCAGTGGACTTCTGGAGACCCCATTGGATGTTCAAGGCAAGAGATGTTCAGAGGTGGTTAAGAACATTAGAACATAAGAGAAGCCAACGTTGGATCAGGCCAATGGCCCATCCAGTCCAACACTAGAAGCCCTCCCACTGTTGCCCCCCAAGCACCAAGAATACAGAGCATCACCTGCCCCAGACTGAGAGTTCCTATAAGAACATAAGAGAAGCCAATGCTGGATCAGGCCAATGGCCCATCCAGTCCAACACTCTGTGTCACACAGTGGCCAAAAATACCAGGTGCTCTCAGGAGGTCCAGCAGTGGGGCCAGGACACTAGTATATCCTTATAGTTCAAGGACTTCTTTGACCAGTTTGGTTAGTACTTGAATGGGAGACCACCAAGGAAGTCCAGGGTTGTTATGTAGAGGCAGGTAATGGCCAATCACCTCTGAACATCTCTGGCCTTCAAAACCCTAAGTCAGCTGTGACTCGACCCCTCCTCCCCAAAATTTGGAAAACCCTCTCGGAGGGCCTTCCCAGCCCACTCGCAAACTCCCTTTTGAAAGTTCCCTCACCCTTCAAAAGCACGGGGGAGTTGATGTGTGAGAAATAAAACCCCAGGGTGCTTTTTGGGCACATGGAACAGGGTGCAGTTGTGCCTTTGGATTCTAGCCACGACGTTTTATATTCGAATGCAACTGAGCTCTGCTCCCTGCTTTCGAATCAGGGATGTTTTACAAGGTGCATTTAAAAAAAAAAAAAGATTTGTTAATATTGCCTAAATTCTTTTAATCATGTCGTTACTAAATAAAACATAGAAACAGCCATTCTGAAAATTTAGCGGATTTACGAGGCGTTCGGGAATATATTTATAAGGGATGTTACTGCCTTAGGGCTATAAACTATTATTACCACAACATATTCTGATTCAGCAGTCGGCTTGCAGGTGTAGCAGCAAATGCAAACCCAGGGAAAAACGGGTCTGATAATTTTCAGCAGAAACATTTTTTTTTAAAGTTATGCTTAATTAACCTACACACATACATAAACATGTACGCAGTTCACGATGAAGTGAAATACTCATACCTTGGCAGGTGCTCTGTCTAACAAAGATAGTCCATGGGAGAAGGTTCCTGAGGCTAAAATCAAAGATTTTGTCATAGCAGCGCTCTGAACAATGACCTTGTCAGTTTCTAGCTAGTTACGGGATCCCAAATAAGGTTAGATCTAATTTCTGGGTGTCAACCAGTCCTTGCGACCAAGGTCAGTTTAGAGAGCCAGTTTGGTGCAGTGGTTAAGTGCGCGGACTCTAATCTGGGAGAATCGGGTTTGATTTCCCTACTCCTCCACTTGCACCTGGCTGGATGACCTTGGGCAAGCCGTAGTTCTGATAAGAGCTGTTCTTGAAAAAGAACAGTTTCTGTCAGAGCTCTCTCAGCCCCACCAACCTCACAGGGTGCCTGTTGTGGGGAGGGGAAAGGGAAGGAGTTTGTAAGCCGCTCTGAGACACCTTTGGGTAGTGAAGGGCGGGGTATAAATCCAATCTCCTCCTCCTCCTCCTCCTCCTCCTCCTCTTCTTCTTCTTCTTCTTCTTCTTCTTCTTCTTCTTCTTCTTCTTCTTCTTCTTCTTCTTCTTCTTCTTCTTCTTCTCCTCCTCCTCCTCCTCCTCCTCCTCCTCCTCCTCCTCCTCCTCCTCCTCCTCCTCCTCCTCCTTCTATTAGATTACTGCAAGATGCTCTATGTAGGGCTACCCCTTGAGAAGGGCTCAGAAACTTTAGTTGGTACAGAATGCTGCAGCCAGGAGGTTGACTGGAGTGGGTCGTCAGGATGAGGAATGGGCATGAACTGGAAAAACGGAGGTTCGTTCCGGTTCACGAGGTCCCGCGAACTGGGACGAACCTCCTCCGCTTTGCAAAACGGTTCAGGTTTGTGAGGTTCGTGGACTGTTCCACCCCTCCTTTCTGCTGGGGGCTGCTCCCCAAGGTCAGCAGAACGGGAGGGAGGGAGATCTTCCAAAAGCCAATTAAAGGGAATGTTCAGCCTTTCCTCAAAGGGCAGGTGTTCCAACCCCCTCATCATCTTGGTTGCCCTCCTCTGTACTTTTCTCTGTACTCCTCCATACTAAGGAAAGGTATGGGGAAGATGGTGTGAAAAATTCGCATGGACCCAATTATGACAAATTTTGTATGTGAGTATCTGCTTTCCCCCCATTACATCTAAATATGGAAACACATGGCACTGGACCAGGGCTCACACAGTACAGTGTAACCCACAGTAATAGACATTTTGTTAGCCCCGACGCCATTATGGGGCCTTGCTATGGACTGTTTGCTGTTGCCACATGGTCTGTCTAGACTGTAAAATGGATGCCAAGGTAGAAGCCCATAGAGAAAGGAAAAAGCTGTCTTTTTACTTTTTATTGGGACTCCATTACATACCTGCTGCATGTCACCTACACGGATTAAAGGCCATACAGCAGACAAAGGACTTTTCCTCTGCCAGTCGTTTGCATGAAGGGATTAAGTGCTTACCCCACCCAAACCATACAATGGAAGATCCATCAGCTACCTGGCCAGATCATCTGCCAGCCAGCTTCCTCTGTCCAGCCCCCAGGCCAGGACCATTAGTGAGTCAGATAATCCATTCAACTAGCCACCCAACACCTGGATTCTATTGTTAAATCCAGACCCTGCCTCTCTGGAAGCCCATTGGTCATACCTAAGGTCTGCCTCTACTGACATCACACACCCCTGGGACTCATCATTGGTCCAGGAAATCTTTTGTTCTCACCTGAGACCAGCCCCCTGGGCCACCCATTGGGCTGCATTGTCTTACAGTGGGTATATCCCAGCACACAGATGGCCTTAGAGTGTGTGTCTCTGCCATGAGCCAAAATGGCAGCCCACCCCTGAACCCTCTGGGTTTAGGCCACAATCCTTCTTCATGGACTTCTGCACATCTGACAGGTAGTATCACCTCTCCATAAGTCATCAATCCCCTCTGCTTTCTTAGTTCTATTTTATGTGTGTGAATGCTTGAATACTGTTTGTGTGTTTGTGAATGAATAAATAAGGATTATATTCAGTAAAATAATATTTTATTAATTATACCTGGTCTCTGTGTCTTTTACTGGAAACCATTACAGACTAGCAGCATTCTCTGTATATACAGGCGAGAATCCAATAATAATAATAATAATAATAATAATAATAATAATAATAATAATAATAATAAACCAATTGCTATATTTAAAATAGAGCAATTTGGCTAACAATTTAACCGCTCATCTCGCCAGTTGTAGGCCCTTTCACATAGTCTGTTGCTCGGTTTGATGCAGTGGCTAGGAGCGCGGTCTCTAATCTGAGAGAACCAGGTTTGAGTCCCCATTCCTCCACATGCGGCTAGCTGGGTGACCTTGGGTCAGTCACAGTTCTGTCAGAGCTGTTCTCTCAAGGGCAGTCCTTGAGAGAGCTCTCTCAGCCCCACCTGCCTCACAGGGTGCCTGTGGTGGGGAGGGGAAGGGAAAGGAGATTGTAAGCTGCTCTGAGACTCTGAGTGAATGGCGGGCCGTAAATCCAATCTCTTCTTCCTCTTCTCTCTTCTTCCATATTACTGTCGTATCACTAACAAATGTTGAAATTATATCCCCAGCATGGCTTGTCCCCCCCTTTCCTTGTTGATACCTTTGCATTCTGTGTGTTTGTGTGCATATGTGTGTGTGTGTATCCCTGTCCGGAAGTCATGGCGACTCTGGCGACTCCTACTGGGGCATGGAGGATGTCCAGAGAAGTGGCTTGATAGCCTGCCCCTGCCTCCTAGCCCTGGTATTCCTTGGTGGTCTCCCATCCAAATACTTGCCAGGGTTGGCCCTGCTTAGCTTCTGAGATCTGATGAGATCAGGCTTGCCTGGTATATCCAGATCTGGGCTGTCTTATTCTTTTAATAGAACCCATATATCTAGAATATCTTTTTTTATACTGATGAATGGGTTAAAACCTCCTGAGATCAGGTGGGGACATATTCCTAAATCTATGTCGGGTAAACTGTTTTATTTCCCTTTCTGCAGTGGAAACATGAATATGAATGTCCAGATGTAGTACCTAAGTCTAATCACCACTGAAAATGAAAAGGCATGTTTAGGTACCCAGAGCAATTTATGCCAGCCCCCGAAAGAGCCGGAGGAAAACAGGGGGAGTCGGAATCAATGAAATGAAATACATTTCAAGGTCAAATGTTATAATTCTCCGACAACCGAGTCCATATATTCACAGCTGGGAATGTGCTAGGAAGAGAAGATTAAGAAAATTGGTAAGCTAGGAAAATGTGAGATTCATTATACCCTGTGTTTTCCTAAGCAAGATATTCAATCCAGGACTGGAGGCAAACGAGACAGATTTCATGACGCGTGACTCCGGTGGCTGATTCACGGATGAGCCGGCATTCCTGAGGGGTTCAGACGGCACATTCCCATGAACAGTAGCATTTGGGGGGAACTTCCCTCTGAGCGGATGCTCTCAACAGTCTCTCAGATTTAAACTATTGGGGGAGGGGATGTTGTGCAAGAACTATTTGAAACGAAACTTGGAGGGGAATATGCATGCGTCTTCCAGGAGCAAATCCCTCTTAAGCGGCTTCGGTACACCTAATCAGAAGTTCCCCTGTTGTCTATCTATGGAAAATAACATTAGAATCCGGAGTTTATGTTAACCTTGATACAATTCTTGCGATCTAGAATTCTTTCTGGTGGTGGTGGGAGGGGACAACCTTGATTCCACTGAATGCCATCAGCACAGGAAGACGGTTGCAACAACTTTGCCGTTATCGTCCTTGACGTGAGAGCCGTCGAGAAGTCCGCTTTGTCCACATCTCAACAATGAGCATTTTTAAAATAAAGATAACGGCTGCAGGACAATGGAATGGTTCAGGAAGACGCTTTTATAAAAGGAACAGGACGACTGTGCCACTGTGTATGGCAGGGGTGTCGAACTCATTTGTTATGAGATGACGGATCTGACATAAATGAGATCTTGTTGGTCTGGGCCTCATGTGTCATAAAACATAATGCCAGGTAGCGGAGAGATAAACCTTATATAGGACACAAACACAAAGGGTTGGGCTTTTTTCCCCACTTAAAATAAAAACATGCTTAAAATAAAACACACTTAAAACATTAGCAATCTTGCAATATTAGTTGCTGTCGATTTTCCGGGTCGTGTGACCGTGGTCTTGGCATTGTAGGACCTGACGTTTCGCCAGTAGCTGTGACTGGCATCCTCACAACTACGTCAGGTCCTGCAATGAACAGATAAAAGGAAATACTTCTTCACCCAAAGAGTGATTAACACTTGGAATTCGCTGCCACAGGAGGAGGTGGCAGCTACAAGCATGGACAGTTTCAAGAGGGAATTAAACATATGGAGCAGAAGTCCATCAGTGGCTATTAGCCACAGGGTATAGATGGGAACTCTCAGTCTGGGGCAGGTGATGCACTCTATTCTTGGTGCTTGGGTAGGGGGCAATAGTGGGAGGGCTTCTGGTGCCCTGGCCCCACTGCTGGACCTCCTGATGGCACCTGGTATATTTTGGCCGCTGTGTGACAGAGTGTTGGACTAGATGGGCCATTGGCCTGATTCAACATTGGCTTCTCTTATGTTCTTATGTTCTTATAATGCCAAGACCACGGCCACACGACCCGGAAAATCTACAGCAACTAATGAACACCAGCCATGAAAGCCTTCGACAACATACTTTTGCAATATTTTGTTTATTCAACAGTGCCAGATAACTGACACCTCTTGCTCTAAATTATTGCTCTGAATCAAAATGTCTGTGCTGTTGCAATCCTGGGTATGGCTGTAAGCTGCAAACCTACGACGCAGCAGCAGCAGCAGAACTGGAAGAAGCAGCGGAAGACGGCCAGTTCCACCGCGGGCCTGATAGAAGCCCTCCGGGGGTCTAACCTGGCCGCCGGGCCGCATGTTTGACACCCCTGCTGTATGGTATGCACTGCCTGTCTACTGCATGTATTATCCTGCTCTTACCACATTGTTTTCTACTTTTATAATTCCATTTCTTACATTGCTGGACATATCGTGCCCAATGCATGTTTCCACCGTTCCTAATTTTTGCATTATTAGATGTTTGTCTGATTGAACTGTTTTACATCATAGATTCAGCTGGGTAGCCATGTTGGTCTGAAGCGACAGAACAAGGTTTGAGTCCAGAGTGGCACTTTTAGGACCAACCAAGTTTAATTCTGGGGATAAGGTCCCGTGTGCATGTGAAGAAGTGTGCATTGCACGCGAAAGCTGATACCCAGAATTAAACTTGGTTGGTCCTAAAGGTGCCCCACTGGACTCAGACCTTGTTCTGTTCCACATCGTGTGATTCGCCTTAAGTCCCAGTGTGAAAGACGGCTATACGTTAGGAAAAATAAAAATAAAACAAACGACAAAAGGAAAATAATGTTCTGCCCGGCTCCGTCACTCATCTGTAGGGCAGGGATGGTAACGGGGCCGTACCCGACAGGCTATCGTAAGCATTACTGTAGCACGTCAAGAACGCCGGGAAAACACCAGAGTTCCTAGCCACAAGTTAGAGATAGGAACAATGGGGCAAGTGATGCTCTGTATTCTTGGTGCTTGGGGGGAGGCAACAGTGGGAGAGCTTCTAGTGCAGGGGTGTGAAACACGTGGCCCGGGGGCCGGATCAGGCACCCAGAGGGCTTCCATTAGGCCCGCGGTGGAACTGGCTGTCTTCTTCTTCTTCTTCCAGTTCTGCTGCTGCCATGTCATCGTAAGTTTGCAGCTTGCAGATACACACCTGAACAGCATCCTCAAGATGGCAACAGCACTGACATTTTGATGCAATAATTCAGAGCGAGAGGTGTCAGTTATCAGACACGGTTAAATAAACAAAATATGGCACGAGTGCTGATGTTTTAAGCATGTTTAATTCTGGGTTCCGTGTGCATGTGAAGAAGGGTGCATTGCACGTGATGCTCTGTATTCTTGGTGCTGGAGGGGGCAACAGTGGGAGGGCTTCTAGTGCCCTGGCCCCACTGCTGGACCTCCTGATGGCCCCTGGTATTTTTGGCCACTCTGTGACACAGAATGTTGGACTGGATGGGCCTTCTCTCGTGTTTTTATGTCTGGGGCAAGTGATGCTCTGTATTCTTGGGGCTTGGGGGGGCAAAAGTGGGAGGGCTCTTTTTGTAGCAGGAACTCCTTTGAATATTAGGCGACACACCCCTAATGTAGCTAATCCTCCACGAGCTCACAGAGTTCTTCTTACAGGGGCGACTGTCAGCTCTTGGAGGATTGGCTACATTAGGGCTGTGTCGCCTAATATGCAAAGGAGTTCCTGCTGCAAAAAGAGCCCTGGTTAAAACGCTTGGGGCTCTTTAGCTTGGAGAAACGACAGCTGAGGGGTGACATGATCAAGGTTTATAAGATTACGCATGTGATAGAGCAGGTAGAGAAAGAAGTACTTTTCTCTCTTTCTCACATTACAAGAACTTGTGGGCACTCCATGAAGTGGCTGAGCAGTCGGGTTAGAACAGATAAAAGGAAATACTTCCAAAGAGTGATTAACACATGGAATTCAAAGCCACAGGAGGTGGTGGCAGCTACAAGCATGGACAGTTTCAAGAGGGAATTAGATAAACATATGGAGCAGAAGTTCATTGATGGTTATTAGCCACAATGTATAGATAGGAACTCTCAGTCTGGGGCAAGGGATGTTCTATATTCTTGATACTTGGGGGTGGGGGCAACAGTGGGAGGGCTTCTGGTGTCCTGGCCCCACTGCTGGACCTCCTGATGGCACCTGGTATTTTGGCCACTGTGTGACAGAGTGTTGGACTGGATGGGCCATTGGCCTGATCTAGCACTGGCTTCTCTTATGCTCTTATGTCTTGACAATACACCACCATAGCAGAACACATCAGACAGCACAGCCCTCTGAAGTGCAAATCAGCCACACATTTGCATCTGTATTTTCTAGTCTGAATCTATCATCCCCAAAGCATTGTCTTGTAATTGATATTAGGTGGGCCATAAATTGGACTGCTGTTCCTCCCTCTACGGCCTACCCATGCCCAGTGACATATTTCAAAAACGAGTCAGGGTTTTTTTTTGCCCTGTTCGCAAAGTAGCAACCAGATTCGATTCAAACAGGTGGAGATGAGATTTTTTTTTACAGAACACACGTGATGTGGTGATAGATCGACAGGCCCTCGTCTCCCGTGCACATTATCCACTAAATAAAGGAAATGGCTGAACGGCTGATAAAAATTTACAATAAATCAATGCCGAGCTCTTCCCACGGGCAAAGATCAATACTGAAACCCATGCAACTCCAATTAGCCCTCTGGGGAGGGGGTTGGAATGACAGTTGGCAAATGGAACCATTAATTACTCTCAGATGTTATTGTGTACTATGAAACGGAGCAAAAAAGAAGAAGAAGAAGAAGAAGAGAGTTTTGTTTTGCTGGCTGCTTTGTGTTAAGAACGACGGTGCCAAGATGGGTTATTAGCTCTTTCACTTAGGCCCCGGTCAGACGGAGCATTTGCTGCGCGGAAGCCACGATAGTCCGGCGGAGTTTCCGGGCGTGATCGCACTAGAACATCTGGGAGGCATAGTGCATCCATGGCAAGCCGCCAAAGCTGTGCAGTTAAAAAGCAGCACATTGAATGTGCTAGCAAATGGTTTGCTACGGGCTGCAAACGGAACCGTTCAGTGTCATTGCACCAGCACGCAGCTTTCCCCGGCTGTCCTCGTTTATGCACATGCGCTGACTGACGAAACCAGGGTATGCCGCTGTCGCGACTGATCGCGTTCTGACAGGTCTAATTGTACCGGCACGAAGAGCCACGCCTCCCCCCCGCATTATCTGGCCCGTGTGACCGGGGCCTCTGGATGGTTTTGTTTATTTAATTCTATTTGTAAAACTGCCCTCCCCTTTGAGACATATATCTTTGCATCTGTAGTTCTGAGTAGGGTGGGAACCTCAACTCCAAGGTAGGATGTTTAATTCCTTAATAATACACTGCATAGATTTTTGTGTGTAGGTCCAGCCTGCTCTTAGGGTTGCCAGACCCCTCCACCAGTGAAGGTGGGGGGTCCCCTGCTGTCCATCCCCACCTCCCCACTGCAAATCACCTCCCCTACTACTTGCCCCCCAAAAGAGGGAGATCCATCTGACGTGCAGCAATGTGTCTCTGTCACTGCCCATGTAACCAGGAAGTGATGCCATCTCACCTGGGACATTGGGGTGATGCTCTGGTATTTGGGCCAAAACTCTATGATAGAAGCCAAATTTACCACAGAGTTTTTGCCCAAATACTAGAGCATCACTCTGATGTCCCAGACATGATGACATCACTTCTGGATCACATGGTCAGCAATGCAGACACATCTCTGTCTAAAAAATGAACAGTATAATCAACTGTATGACCAGGATGTGTATTCAAAGTGCCGTCAAGTCACGGTTGAGTTATGGCAACCACAGCAAGAAGCTTTCAAGGCAAGTGAGAAGCAGAGGTGGTTTGCCATTTGCCTTCCTCTGCACAGCCTTCTTTGGTGGTCTTCCATCCAAGTAACAACTTAATGGAAACCTTAGAAAGGGGCTTTCGAGGCAAGTGAGAAGCAGAGATGGTTTGCCATTTGCCTTCCTCTGCAGAGTCTTCCTTGGTGGTCTCCCATCCACATACTAACTTAATGGGCTTTCAGTTTGGTGTAGTGGTTAGGTGCACAGACTCTAACCTGGGAGAACCAGGTTTGATTCCCTACTCCTCCACTTGGAGCCTCTTGAGGACCTTGGGCAAGCCATAGTTCTGGCACAGCTGTTCTGTCAAGGACAGTTCTCTCAGAGGTCCCTCAGCCCCATCTACCTCACCGGGTGTCTGTTGTGGGAAGGGGGAGGGAAAGGAATTTGACTCCGAGTGAAGGGCAGGGTATAAATCCAGTGTCCCCCTCCCCCTCCCCTCTTCTTCTTCTTCTTCTTCTTCTTCTTCTTCTTCTTCTTCTTCTCAAGTGAGAAGTGGTTTGTCATTGCCTTCCTCTGCAGAGTCTTCCTTGGTGGTCTCCCATCCAAGTATTAATTTAATGGTAATCCCAGCAATGGGCTTTCAGTTTGGTGTAGTGGTTTGCCATTGCCTTCCTCTGCAGAGTCTGCCTTGGTGGTCTCCCATCCAAGTACTAATTTGATGGTAACCCCAGCAATGGGCTTTCAGTTTGGTGTAGTGGTTTGCCATTGCCTTCCTCTGCAGAGTCTGCCTTGGTGGTCTCCCATCCAAGTACTAGTTTAATGGTAACCCCAGCAATGGGCTTTCAGTTTGGTGTAGTAGTTTGCCATTGCCTTCCTCTGCAGAGTCTTCCTTGGTGGTCTCCCATCCAAGTATCAACCCTGCTGAGCTTCCAAGAGCTGAGGAGATCAGGCTATACCCATGCCACCTTCTCTCCCATGACCAGGATAAACAATGAGAAATACTCAGACATATAGTTTGGTAATGACATTATAATAACTCACAGGGCAGTGAAGGCAAAGCCTACATTGGATGTCAGTAGTCTAAAGTTACATCAAGTTGCAGCTGATTTATGGCTACTCTGCAGGATTTTCAAGGCAAGAGATGTTCAGAGGTGGTTTGCCATTGCCTGCCTCTGCGTCACAATGATGGACTTCCTGATTGGTCTCCCATCCAAGTACTACCCAGGGCCGACCCTGCTTAGCTTCCAAGATCACATGACAGCAGGCTGGCCCGGGCTGTCAAAGGTTAGGGTAAGAGGTGGTTTGCCATTGCCTGCCTCTTCGTAGGGACCCTGGGCTTTCTGATTGGTCTCCCATCCAAGCGCTAACCGGGGCCGACCCTGCTTAGCTTCCGAGATCACATGACAGCAGGCTGGCCCGGGCTGTCAAAGGTTAGGGTAAGAGGTGGTTTGCCATTGCCTGCCTCTTCGTAGGGACCCTGGGCTTTCTGATTGGTCTCCCATCCAAGCGCTAACCGGGGCCGACCCTGCTTAGCTTCCGAGATCACATGACAGCAGGCTGGCCCGGGCTGTCAAAGGTTAGGGTAAGAGGTGGTTTGCCATTGCCTGCCTCTTCGTAGGGACCCTGGGCTTTCTGATTGGTCTCCCATCCAAGCGCTAACCGGGGCCGACCCTGCTTAGCTTCCAAGATCACATGACAGCAGGCTGGCCCGGGCTGTCAAAGGTTAGGGTAAGAGGTGGTTTGCCATTGCCTGCCTCTTCGTAGGGACCCTGGGCTTTCTGATTGGTCTCCCATCCAAGCGCTAACCGGGGCCGACCCTGCTTAGCTTCCGAGATCACATGACAGCAGGCTGGCCCGGGCTGTCAAAGGTTAGGGCAAGAGGTGGTTTGCCATTGCCTGCCTCTTCGTAGGGACCCTGGGCTTTCTGATTAGTCTCCCATCCAAGCGCTAACCAGGACTGAACCTGCTTCGCTTCTGAGATCTGAAGAGATCAGGCTAGCCCACAGTATCCAGGTCAGGGTACACTGGATGATATATATCAAGACAGGGAGGCGTGTTTGTCTGTCTGTAGCAGTAGAAAAGAGCCAGAGTCCGGGGGCACCTGAAAGACTGACAACATTTGTAGCAGGGGAGGAGCCTCTGTGAGTTACCGATCACTTCTTCATCTGAAGAAGGGAGCCGTGACTTAGGAAAGCTCCTCTCCGGCCACCAATTGTGTTAGTCTTTCAGGTGCTCCCGGACTCTGGCTCTTTTCTGCTGCTACAGTCATACTGAGGTCGTGGTCACACGGCCATTTTGACCAGGTTTCACAACTGTTCCCTACGGCATTCAAAAGGGCTGATCAGACAGCCAATTCTGTCTCCCGTATGGAAGCAGACTCACTCCTGCAATCCTCCCGGTTCTCTAGCACGTTTTCGAACACTGAGGAGATCAAATACTTTCCTACTACTTGCGCTGTGAATCTGCACATTCTCCTATCTGGACAGCCATCTCTAGCTATGAATGCGATTAGGTCATCTGTACATCCTTCTTGCGGTAGTTTCCCCCTCCCCCCAGCCTTCACCCTTGTGCACATGACCAATCCTGCGCTGAATATATTAAATCTATGAACGCTCAAGCGCATATAAAACAGTGCCCGGTTACTTGTCGGTAGTTCATTTTGTTTGCTGTTTTGGAAAAAATGCTGCATCGCTGTGGGAGCCGTGGTTCGCGCATGCACATATGTGCACATGTTCACATGCATGTGTGCACACACATGTGCATATGCACTTGCGCAAAGAATTAAAAAAAATATTGTGCCATGCCTCCACTTGGGCAGCGTGGCTGTCTGGACAGTCCCTGGAGCCTCGTAGTGCAATGCACGCGGTTGGGAGAGGGATGTGTGATCATCTAAACCCACTAAAAATATCCCTGATCAAATCTACAGTGGGAACAAATTGCAGTAAGCTTGCCATGTGACCACACCCTAAGATGGCTACCCACCTTGGATCTCCCAAAAGCTCATACCCTGACAATTTTATTGAAAATTTTATTGATTAGATTTCCACTCCACCTTTTCCCAAAGCAACTCTAGGTTGCTACTGGACTCTTGCTCTTTTCCATTGTATGACACAGTGTTTTTAAACCCCTGAATCAGTAACACTCATTTAACATAAAAAGAAGACTGGGGTCCTTAAGCGTTCAATACACGGAAGTAGAGCTGGATGAGCTTCCCCAGTATCTACTCCGAGAGGCTCTGGCAATTTACAAGTGACACTGGAGAAGTCTAAAAATATATATCTTTCCTCCCCTAGAGAGTTCTCCAAATGGCCATAATTTCCAGACTCTCTGCATGACCCTCCCTCCTCCAGTTGTTCAATGTCGGGAACCCGTTGAAGTGGGGTTGCCAGAGGTGACGTCATCATGCCAGGCAAGTTGAGTGAGACAGGGCTCTTTGGGGCGGGGCTCCCTCGCTGGCCAGGCCAGCGGTGGATTGGGCCCCCAAAATTGGGACAACTCCTGCCCCCATTGGGGGGATGGCAACCCTACATTGGAGACTACATTGCCAAGGCGGACAGTGGCACATCAGGACCCACTGAGTGTCCAAGACACCCCTTACAGTGGGGAGAAGGGAAAGTGAGCAGAGGACGGGGAGCTCACCCACCCACCCGCCCATCCATCAACTGGCTGCTGCCACCGCCATTCAGCTACAGTAATCGCTGACATGGCTGCAAAGGAAGTGGGTGGGTGGGTGGGAAAAACACAGAGAAATAATAAAAAAATGGAGAGACATCACCCAGCCAACAAAAGTCCATATGGGTCCCAGTAGTAACGTATGGCAATGAGAGTTGGACCATAGGGAAGGCCGAGCGCTGAAGAATAGATGCTTTTGAATTATGGTGCTGGAGAAGACTCTTGAGAGTCCCCTGGATGGCAAGGAGATCCAATCAGTCAATCCTAAGAGGAATCAACCCTGACTGTTCCCTGGAAGGCCAGATACGGAAGCTGAAGCTCAAATACCTTGTCCACCCAACATGAAGGTATCACTCCCTGGAGAAGACCCTGATGCTGGGAAAGACGAAGATAATAGAAGAAGGGGACACCGAAGGATGAGATGGTTGGACAGTGTTATCGATGCAATGAACATGAAATTGAGCAAATGCTGGAGGATGCCAGAAGACAGAAGGGCCTGGCATGATGCGGTCCGTGGGATTGCGAAGAGTCGGACTCAACTGTGCAACTGAACAACCACAAAGCATGCCTGCAGGCCCAAAAAGGTTGGAGACCCCTCACTTATAACACTTAGTAGCCAGTTTCCTTCCTTGTGGGGCTCGAGCTGGCTTACCATCTGAACAAAACGCATAAAAGAGAATGCATAAAAATACATATACCAAAGTTTTAAAATCATAATTCAGGACTGCTTTAATCCAATGCAGTCCTTAAGAAAACTGTCCCCAGCTGCCTCTTAAAGATTGAATCTGGGGGGGGGGTCGTCAGGGGTACCTCCCTGGGGAGGTTGTTCTACAATTGTGGGACTGTTGTTGAAAAGGCCCTCTCTCAAGTATCCACCAAATGACCGTCTTTGATTGATGGAGGTAGTCAAGAGGGCCTCTTAACTAAGAACGTATGAAGAGCCCTGCTGGATCAGACCAGTGGTCCATCTAGTCCAGCATCCTGTCTCACACAGTGGCCAACCAGTTCCCCTGGAGGTCCAACAACAGGGCATGGAGGCCGAGGCTTTCCCCTGATAAAAACATCAGAAGAGCCCTGCTGGATCAGACCAGTGAGGGTCCATCTAGTCCAGCATCCTGTCTCACACAGTGGCCAACCAGTTCCCCTGGAGGGCCAACAAGAGGGCAGAGAGGCCAAGGCCTTCCTCTGATGTTTCCTCCTGGCTTTGGGATCCAGAGGATTAGTGCCTCTGAATGTGGAGGTTCCCCTCATTCACCATGGCTAGTAGCCATTAATAGACTTATCCTTCATGAATCTATCTATCCTCCATGAATCTACCTATCGGAACCTAAAAAGAGCCCTGCTGGATCAGACCAGGGGTCCATCTAGTCCAGCATCCTGTCTCACACAATGGCGAACCATTTCCTCTGGGCAGCCCACAATAGAGCATAGAGGCCGAGACCTTCACCTGATGTTCCCTCCTGGTTTTGGGATTCAGAGGGTTAGTGCCTCTGAATGTGGAGGTTCCCCTCAGTCACCATGGCTAGTAGCCATTAATAGACTTATCCTCCATGAATCTATCCATAGGAACATAAGAAGAGCCCTGCTGGTCCATCTAGTCCAGCATTATGTCTTACACAGCGGCCAACAAGTCACTCTGAAGGGCCAACAAGAGGGCATAGAGGCTGAGGCCTTCCCCTGATGTTGTCTCCTGGCTCTGGGATTCAGAGGCTTAGTGCCTCTAAATGTGGAGTTTCCCTCAGTCACCACAACTAGTAGCCACTGATAGACTGAATTCCCAGGCAGGAAGTTATTGTTAAGTTGCCGAGACCTTGCGGGGCAGCCTTGTTTGTGAGCGACTGGAAAACAGGACGGCTTAGATAACGGTCTGAAACATTTGCCCGTCATTAAGCCACGGATTCGGACAGAGATAAGATTGTGATGGGACTTCATTTAACACCTGCCTTGTACGAGCCTTAAGGCCAAGCTGTTAATATGTGATGATTCCCTGTCTCTCCCCAATTTGCACTTATCGCTGCGGGGATTTCTTGTTGGTTTTCCACATTTCGTGATTTGTCTGGACCGTATGACAACCACGAGGCTCGTTTCCCGTACGGAGAAACAGGTCAGACATCCAAGTACGAAACAGGAAAATATAAAATGTTTCCCATTATTTATAGATGCGATGTTCATGGGACCAAAGCAGACACGCCACTTCAAGAGAGAGAGGGAGAGATTTATACGGATGACCTGATTCATTAATCTTTCAGCACTTCTGAATATATATAATCCCAGAGGTGCTGACTAGAGTTTTATTTTATTTCATTTCGCAGTATTATGTTTATTATGTGTGGTGTGTGCCTGCCAGAGGATAAATTGCTGTCCATAAATTAATGGTGCGTATCAATTATTTATAAATAATGACTTTTGGAGTCAGCATGACACGGGCCCGATTTCTGCTGTACCGGAATGTCGAGAATTTCACAGCGCCTCGCTTACGTGGCGGCAGAGGAATTCAGAAATTTCGTTCTGCTGCGAAAAAATGGCATTCGCCTCATGTATCTGTTTGGCTGATAAGTGAAGAACATCTTGTTTTACTGGATGAGTCGACGGTTGCTGTTGTTGATTTTGACTACCTGAAGGTGTCAGCTAGGGATGCCAGCCTCCAAGTGGGACCTGGGGTTCCCCTAGAATTACAGCTCATCTCCAGACTACAGAGATCGGTTCCCCTGGAGAAAATGGCTGCTTTGGGGGAGGGGGAGTTGACTCTATGACATTGTATCCCACTGAGGTCCCTGTCCTCCCCAGGCTCCAACTTCATACCTCCAAGAGGTCCCCAACCTGGATTTGACAACCTTAATGTCAACAGGGTTACCATCTCTGGATTGGGAAATACTTGGAGGTTTTGGGGATGGAGCCCAAGAAGGTCAGAGGGCAAGGCTTGGGAAGGAGAGGGACTTCAATGGGGTATGATGCCATAGATTCCAAATTCCAAAACAGCCATTTTCTCCCGGTGAACTGAACTGTGACCAAGAGATCTGTCGTAATCCCAGGAGATCCCATGGCACTGTCTGAAGGCTGCAAACCAAAGAGAGGTATCACGAGATGGGAGTTGGAAGGAAGCAAACAGCCATGATGTATTGTGCCAACAAAAACTTTTCCACAAATTTATAAATTCTTTTTCCAATATTCAATTTACTGGAAGCAATTCAAATGCCATCAACTCGACGAACCATGCATATAATGTCTCGTTTCGTGTATAACTTTATCAAGGTGGATAACGTTGAAATACCTATATCTAATTACAAAAATAAAATTTCTATTATTAGTATTAGCAAAAGAGTAACATTCATCAAATCCATTAGTGAGGAGGAAGAGTGAGATTTATATCACATGAATGGATTTGATGAATGTTTCTATGAGATATGACTAGAGTGTTTGCTAAATGGATTAAAACTGTAAGTATATAATATAATAGCCAGTTGTATACACATCCTTGCATTACTCTTTTTCTAATACTCAGGGCTTTTTTTGTAGAAAAAGCCCAGCAGGAACTCATTAGCATATTAGGCCACACCCCCATGTAACCAGAAGTGTCGTCATCCAGCCACACCCACCTTTTGCTTCTCATTCTGTTTACCTTGTTTGTTGTCAAAACCCAGGGCTTTCTTTTTGGAGCAGGAACTCCTTTGCATGTTAGGCCACAGTCCTAATGAGTTTCTGCTGTTGGGTGTGGCCTGTTATGCTAATGAGTTCCTGCTGGGCGTGGCCAACTCGGGAGCCAGCCAGAACTCCGTTCCTGTGTGTTCCTGCCCCAAAATAGCCCTGCTAATACTAATAATAGAAATTTTATTTTTGTAACCACCTCTTTTTGACCCCTGCTCTGAAACCCCTACGGAGTCACCATATGTCAAGTGCACTCGATGGTCCTTTCCTCCACCACTAGAGGAGGGGAAGGGAAAGGAGACTGGAAACTGCTCTGAGACTCCAAGTGAAAAGGTGGGGTATAAATCCAATCTCTCTCTCTCTCTCTCTCTCTCTCTCTCTCTCTCTCTCTCTCTCTCTCTCTCTCTCTCTCTCTCTCTCTCTCTCTCTCTCTCTCCGAAGCTGACATTTCCCTGAGGGGAACTGATCTCTGTTGTCTGGAGAATGGGGAGATGCCCAGGACCTCGTGGGCACTCCAAGAACTCGTGGGCACTCCATGAAATTGCTGAGCAGTCGGGTTAGAACAGACAAAAGGAAGTACTTCTTCACCCAAAGAGTGATTAACATGTGGAATTCACTGCCACAGGAGGTGGTGGCAGCTACAAGCATGGACAGTTTCAAGAGGGAATTAGATAAACATATGGAGCAGAAGTCCATCAGTGGCTATTAGCCACAGGGTATAGATGGGAACTCTCAGTCTGGGGCAAGCGATGCACTCTATTTTTGGTGCTGGAGGGGGCAGCAGTGGGAGGGCTGCTAGTGTCCTGGCCCCACTGCTGGAACTCCTGATAGCACGTGGTATTTTTGGCCGCTATGTGACAGAGTGTTGGACTAGATGGGCCATTGGCCTGATTCAACATTGGCTTCTCTTATGTTCTTACGTTCTTATGACCCAGCTGGAACTTGGCAATCCTACCCAGAAACTCTAAATCTTCCTGGGAAGTGACATCATGCCATTGGCCTGACGTCCATTTCCAAAACAAATTATCCCAATACAGTGCAGCCAGTGCTTCCTCTAAGCTGTGGAGTCTTGTGAGCAAAAATTCTGCCTTGTGAGCTACTGGCATTTGTTTATTTATTTATTCAAATTTACAGCCTGCCATCCCAGCCCAAGGCTGGCTCGGGCGATTTGGCTACTGCAATAAATTAGTTTCCTCCATGCAGTTACAAGCATGGACAGTTTCAAGAGGGAATTAGATAAACACAAGAGGCGGGACCCGCAATACTCGCGGGGGGGGAGGGAGTATTCTGGCCGCCAAGCTTCCCCCTCCCCCCCCCAGCAGCGGCGGCGGCAGCAGCAGAGAGGCTAGCCGGCCCGCCGAGATTCCCCCTCCCCAGCAGCAGCGGAGGGGCAGCGAGGCTGGCCAGCCCCTCAAGCCTCCACCTCCCTCCCCCCCAGCAACGGCGGCGGCAGCGGTAAGGCCAGCCGGCCCGCCGAGATTCCCCCTCCCCAGCAGATTCTCCCCCCCGGCTCCGGCGATCCTCCTCCTTCCCCCACCCCCGGCTCCAGAGGTGAGGCCCGAGCGGCTTCCAGCCGCCGGCCCGCCGATCTCCTCCCCCCCGGCGATCCTCCTCCTTCCCCCACCCCCGGCTCCGGGGCGAGGGCCGAGCGGCTTCCAGCTGCCGGCCCGCCGATCTCCTCCCCCCCGGCAATCCTCCTCCTCCCCCCACCCCCCGGCATGCGCAGGAAACGCTCTTACTTTTTTGGGGATTCTGATACCCCCCTAGACTTTTAAACACTTTTTAGATTTTCTGCACACGTGGGGACTGCCCCACGTGTGCAGGAAAATCTCCCTTCCCCAGGTGCCCCCGATGTGCGGATTTAGATATCTGCACACAGGGGGTCACTTGGGAATTAGATATATAGATATGGAGCAGAAGTCCATCAGTGGCTATTAGCCACAGGGTATAGATGGGAACTCTCAGTCTGGGGCAGGTGATGCACTCTATTCTTGGTGCTGGAGGGGGCAGCAGTGGGAGGGGGCTTCTGGTGCCCTGGCCCCACTGCTGGACCTCCTGATGGCACCTGGCATATTTTGGCCGCTGTGTGACAGAGTGTTGGACTAGATGGGCCATTGGCCTGATTCAATATTGGCTTCTCTTATGTTCTTATGTTCTTATGTTCTCCGGAGCCATCTGTCCTGAGCTAAGGCAAAAATGTGTGAGCCGGAGGCTAGAAAACTGAGAGCCAGCTCACACTAACTCAGCTTAGAGGGACACACTAGACACCACTATTTCATGGTTTTTCATCTACCCTAGGGATGCCAGCCTCCAGGCGGGACCTGGGGATCCCCCAGAAATGCAGCGCCTCTCCAGACTGCAGAGATCGATTCCCCTGGAGAAAATGGCTGCTCTGGAGGGTGGGCATCGTACCCCACTGAGGTCCTCGTCCTCCTCAGGCTCCATCCCCCAAATCTTGAGGAATTTCCCAACCTGGAGCTGGCAACCCTATGCCTCACATCCCCCCCCCCGTGGCCACCAGGGGGACCTGGTAACAGCAACACCTTTTCATGACTCACACGTGGTTGCTTAGGGGAAAAGGACAGTGGGGGGGGGGATCCACTTCAAATCCTGTTCCTCTGGCTCTGTAGAGAAGTCAGCTCAAATGGATAAAAAGGCAATATTATGTCTCTCCCATTGCCTAAGGCAAGGCACTACTATGGCTTGGGTAAGAAACATCCAACGCCCCTGAACTATTTTTTTTTTTGTCTTTTGTTCCCCATGAGCTCATCCAGGAGTCATCTGTAAATAGGTTTACCAACCTTCAAGTGGGACCTGGGGTTCCCCCAGAATTACAGCTCATCTCCAGATTACAGAGACCATTTTCCCTGGAGAAAATGGCTACTTTGGAGGGTGGACTCTACGGCGTTGTACCCCACTGAGGTCCTTGTCCTTTCCCCAGGCTCCACCCCTCAAATCTCCAGGTATTTCGGAGCCCTGAGTTGGCAACCCTAGGAAATTTGGTACCGTTAAAAAAACCCACAACAATCTGTTGGTTTTACTATATGACACCAGGTTAGCGTGCGCTACAAGCTTTGCGTGTGCTCAGGGCCAGCCCCAGGTGTTTTTGCACACTAGGCAAGGACACCTTCTGGCGCCCCCCGCACTCTTTCCTTGGCAAGGGCCAAGGAAGGGAAGGAGGTTTAAACCCCTTTCCCTTCCATCTGAGCGCCGGCTTGCTGGGTGCTCCACAGCTGCAGGGCGTGCTGGCAAGCCAGGGAAGAGGCGGAGGTTTAAACCCCTGTCTCTTTCGTCTGAGCACCGGCAAGCCAGAGAAGGGGCAGGGGTTTTTGGTGGGGCTTTTGGTGTGGGGGGGCTTTGGTGCCCCTAAGGGCCGGCGCGCTCTAGGCCAATGCCTAGTTCGCCTAGTGAGCGAGCCGGCCTTGCGCGCGCTACAAGCTTTGCGCTGAATTGTAATCGGAGTGATGCAGTAAATGTGTTAGATGTTCACGAAACAGGACAGATTCCGTGTTTGTTCGGATCGGTCTCCGTGGAGGACAGGCAGCGCGGACTGCTTTTGACACCGGCCTTCTCCGGGCGTAGGGGAGATGTCTCCTACAAATCATCCCCGTGGCCGTCGGAAATGAATAATACATGTGCCCGACTCCACGACAGAGCTTTGAACTGCAATTCTCCAGGAGGGGAAAAAAAAGCTCTGAATTTCCTAGATCTTCAGCTGATATTACTCATTTGGACAGGATTTGCTCCGCATGTGCATCCGTAGACAGGGGAGCGAGTCGTGAGCGTTATGCGGTTTCCGAAAGAATGCCAAGTGGGAAGGATCTCTGAGATGAATGACACTCAGCGTGTCTCTGATTGTGGAAGTCGGGAGTTGACTCTGTTCAGCTGGGGCAGATGATTTCCACAATACGGAAGGTGTATAAAAAGAGCCTGGCGCTTTTTTAAAAAAAAATCTTTTAAGGTGGGAGAAGTTCTGATAGGCATGTGGTGCAGTGAACAGCGGCACGCCGCCTGTAATCAGAGAGCCTTGTCTTAGTGCGAGAACTTTTATCTCCAAAAGCCACGTGTGGCGTTTATTTAAATTGTATTGATTTATCGCAGCGTGCCTTTTCCCCTTGCCTTTGGATTTTAAAATATGCTTTTCTTTCCCTAGGCCTGTGTGTAGGACAGATGGTTAAATAGCGGCTGAGTTATGTAACAGTTATGTCCTTTAAGGACAGAGCGTTGTCTCGTGAATGCAAGGGACGCGAATAATGAATGGAACTCCATTTCTCTGGGGGTTTCATATAGAGGCGTTCACAGTGTCTGCTTCTGGTTACGTACATCAGGGTGTTTAAATCTGTTTCTCGGTTATTCCTCCGTCAAAGCAAAATGCCACTGAACGGATGCAAAAATAAAAATCGTGTATTAATAAAATCGCTTTATGATCCCAGCTGGCGCGCAAAGGAACAGTTGTGCTTCAAAGGAAAACGCTTTTTTGGAACAAACGCTCTCGACGTGGCTTTTTGGTTTGATTTTAGCCTCTGCTTGCAGCTTCCCATGCGCCGCCTTAGTTTATTGGTGTGCTACGAATGTGTTCGTCCATCAGAATGAGGGAGAAATTTATACGTTTTTGTGTATCTGTACTGGGAGCTGCGGTGGCTCAAGTGGTTAAGACGCTGAACTGCAGGCTGTGGAAGGTCAGTAGTTCAGCAGTTCAAGACCCAGGCGCCGCAAGATGGAGTGAGCTCCCATCTCTAGTTCCAGCTCCTGCCAACCTAGCAGTTCGAAAGCAAGAATTGCAAGTAGATAAATAGGTACCACTTTGGTGGGAAGGTAACAGCGTCCGTGCGCCTTGGTGTTTAGTCATGCCGGCCACATGACCACGGAAATGTCTTCGGACAGCGCTGGCTCTTTGGCTTTGAACGGAGATGAGCACCGCAACCCTAGAGTCGGATTCGACTAGCTTTCGAGCAAGGGAACCTTTACCTTTACTTACTGGGAGACGGCTTTGTAATTATTGTTGTCGCTGCTATAATTGTCTATTATAATTGTTCATGACTGTATTTGTTTGGTTTATAAAGGATAAAAGGATATAATTATTCTTTTTTTTAAAAAAAAAG
This sequence comes from Gekko gecko, assembly GCA_029375565.1. NCBI lineage: Eukaryota > Metazoa > Chordata > Lepidosauria > Squamata > Gekkonidae > Gekko > Gekko gecko. Next base: position 327,630,603 of record JAPDNY010000001.1, read on the forward strand.
AATGAGAGAGAAATGTGTCACTCGAATGGGTTTCTTCGCTGAGAAGTTCAGTGTTTGCGACGAAGGATTTAAGAGATGGCACAGCTATGAGGAGAACTGGCTTGGATTAAAAACGTTAGGGGAAATACGTTGGACTCTTTCTAGGTATCGGAAGTCATTACTGCAGAGGTGCCCAAACCTTTTGAGCCCGCAAACACCTCTATGGCCACCACAAACTGACCACAGGAGGCACAGCCAGTCACAAAATGGCTGCTGCAGCTTACCTTCAATAATGCCTCTATCATGTCACCCCTCAGCCGTCGCTTCTCCAAGCTAAAGAGCCCCAAGCATTTTAACCTTTCTTCATAGTGAAGATCATAGAATCATAGGATCATAGAATTGGAAGCGACCTCCTAGGTCATCTAGTCCAACCCCCTGCACAATGCAGGAAATTCACAAATACCTCCCGTCCCCGCGCCCAAATCCTTGCCCCGTGGTGGCAGCTGCATAGTCAATCAAATGAAATCTCTAATGGCTAATCAGAAGCCATAGTGAGAACCAGTATGGTGTAGTGGTTAAGTGCATGGACTCTAATCTGGGAAAACAGAGTTTGCTTCTTCACGCAACCCCCTGCACAATGCAGGAAATTCACAAATACCTCCCGCCCCCACCCCCAAATCCTTGCCCTGTGGTGGCAGCTGCATAGTCAATCAAATCAAATCTCTAATGGCTAATCAGAAGCCATAGTGAGAACCAGTATAGTGTAGTGGTTAAGTGCATGGACTCTAATCTGGGAAAACAGAGTTTGCTTCTTCACGCCTCCACTTCCAGCTGCTGGATGACCTTCGGTAAGCCATAGTTCGGTCAGCGCTGTTCTTGAAAGAGCAGTTAATGAAAGAGCTCTCTCCTCCCCACCTACCTCACGGGGTGTCTGTTGTGTGGAGGGGAAGGGAAAGGAGTTTGTAAGATGCTCTGAGACTCTGAGTAAAGGGCGGGGTAGAAATCATAGAATCACAGAATGTCAGAGTTGGAAGGGACCTTGCAGGTCATCTAGTCCAACCCCCTGCACTCTGCAGGAGCAGAGCCGAAAGATAGCCCGACATACCTACAACGTACCCAAAAGATAGTCATCCAGCCTCCGCTTGAAAACATCCAGTGAAGGAGCATCCACCACCTTCCGAGGCAGACTGTTCCACTGCTCAACCACTCTGACAGTCAGGAAGTTTCTCCTGATATCTAGCCGGTAACGACTCCCTTGTAATTTCCACCCATTAGATCTAGTCTTGCAATCCGGAGCAAGAGATAATAGATCTGCTCCGTCTTCTACATGACAGCCCTTCAAATACTTGAAGACTGCCATCGTGTCCCCTCTAAGTCTTCTCTTTCCCAGGCTAAACATACCCAACTCTTTCAGCCTTTCCTCATAGGACTTGGATTCCAACCCTCTCACCATGCTGGTCGCCCTCTTCTGGACACGCTTGAACTTGTCCAATCTCCTCCTCCTCCTCCTCCTCCTCCTCCTCCTCCTCTTCTTCTTCTTCTTCTTCTTCTTCTTCTTCTTCTTCTTCTTCTTCTTCTTCTTCTTCCTGGGCAAAAGCCCCTCCCACTTTCTAAAAACACTTGGCGGGTGCCAGAAAAGTTCTTGTTGGTCACCATTTCAGGGATTGCTACATTACAGCTTTAGGAAGCCAAAGGCATCTTACAACCAAGTCACCGACAGTGTTGTGCAAGCAAGACTGAGAACATCAATTGACATGGCATCGGCGACTGTATTGGCAACCCAGGATAGCCGTGTTTTTTGAGAAGGGAGCTGTTGTGGGAAGACAGAGCTGTAGAATACCTATCTCTGTGAGTGCCTTCTGATCCAGGTTGAAAGGATTCAACCAACAATACAAAATATAATATTTCTGTGAAATACATTTGTATCCCTGAGTTGGATGACATAATGATAACCACATTGGCACAGAGAGTACTGTGGAGTAATCCCACTGGCGCTGTGGCATAATTCCAAGATCACCCCCGTCTCATGCGTAAGAGCCAAGGGCCATTGATTGTTTAGGCTTCATCTCTGCTTCCTGACATTGAGGAATGAAAGAGATCCGCCACTAATCTGGATGCAGAAAGGTCAGTTTGCGTACGGATGGATAAATAATTCATGGACCCTTAAGCCCTTAATATCCTTCCGTGTTTGCCTTGAGCAAACTGTAATGACATAACGTATGAGCTAATTTTCTTACTAAATGCCAGCAACTACCATTCAGAGCGACCATTCAGGTTCTGACGGGGTTTTTTTTCCCCCCTCCTTTTTCCTCGCACTGAAACATTACAGAGGAAGGATCTGCCAAAGGGTATTCTGATTCAAATGCTCTGCATATCTCTAGGGAACACCATTACGACGGGAAAGGCTGCTCGTGGTGGATAATTATACACTGTATTTAATGTTCATTCCACACAGATGCGTCTTGGGGAGATAGAGGAGAGTTTGCGACATGGTGGAAGAGGAGAGCCGACTGCGGGACCCGGAATCTCTGCAGTGGTTATGGGCCGGCAAGGGAGCAGGTTGGAGAATCAGGTTGGGTCCAAAGAGATTGAATCAAATGCAGGGGGGAATCCAGAAACTCTGGAGTGCCATTCGTGGGAGACATCTTGAAGCGACTGCACTACAACAGCAAAATCTATTACGTAACTAAATGTAAACCTGAGGTGGTGCTGTGTTACTCCTGTACATAATTTGCAGAAAGGATTTCTATGGAGTGGATTTGCCAAGATGGAAGAGCAGGAGAAGACTGGGGTTGGTTACAGAAGAAGAAGAAGAAGAAGAAGAAGAAGAAGAAGAAGAAGAAGAAGAAGAAGAAGAAGAAGAAGAAGAGGAGGAGGAGGAGGAGATTGGATTTATACCCCGCCCTTCACTTGGAGTCTCAGAGCGGCTTACAAACTCGTTTCCCTTCCCCTCCCCACAACAGACACCCTGTGAGGTAGGTGGGTCCGAGAGAACTCTGACACAAGCTGCTCTTTTTCAAGGACAGCTGTGCCAGAGCTTGTGACTGACCCAAGGTCACACCAGCAGGTGCAAGTGGAGGAGTGGGGGAATCAAACCCGGTTCTCTCACATTAGAGTCCGCGCACTTAACCACTACACCAAACTGGCCAAGATGTGACTTCATTTCCCATCCACGATTCATCGGAGAGGCTGACTGGCAAAGGGGATCGCTCTTGTACCTTGATGGTGTAGGACAGGGGTGGCCAAACTGTGACGCGGGAGCCAAGCCACATGTGGCTCTTTCACACATATTGTGTGGCTTCCAGCAGGGCAGCTGGGGAAGCGAAAGGGAGACATCCTTTTTCTCCCTCCCTCGCATCTATTTGCTTTCTTTGTTTCTCTCTCTCTCTTTCTTTCCACCTCCTTCATTCTTTCTTTCCACCTCTCTCCCATTTTCTCTCTCTCTTAGGCAAATAAATATCATTAGCAAGCAAATATCATTGGACAAACAAATATCATTACCGATATCTGTTTTTACCCTTTTCTGTTTTCATTTTTAGCAGTTTCATTTACTGTTAATAAAAAGCAAATCTGTATATTTTTAAAATAACAACGTGCGTGTGTGATACTTGTCCGTGTCTCACGGCTCTCAGGCATCTGACGTTTATTCTGTGTGGCTCTTATGTTAAGCACGTTTGGCCACCCTTGGTGTAGGAGGTGCAGAGCTGGTGGCTTCAGCACCTTACAGAATAGTCTGGTGGGCCAACAAAAACAGTTCTAGGTAATTAGAAACTGAGACGTGCTCCTTGCATAGGATTATACCGGAATGGGAGGAATGCGATTCGTACTGTTGTAAATTTTCCGGGTTGTCCGGCCGGAAAATCCACGACAGCTAATGAACTCCGGCCGTGAAGGCCTTCGACAGCAATTCTTACTGTTGGATTTCTGAAAGAGTGAACACGCCTTCCATCACGCAGAGGCGCACCTTCTGTAGAAAAAGGATATTTCAGATGTGTGGTTTTTTTTATTCCTGGGCAATGAAAATAGCAGGCAGGTGAGAATGAGGGTGGCCCAAGTATAGAATTTACAACAGGTATGGAAGTTACATGTTTAGACCCTGAACTGCCATATGTAAAAATTGTACACAATTCACTCGAGTCCACTGCTGCAGGCAGCGTACATTAATGTATGGCCATTGGCACTTCTGGGCTCTTCCGCAGTCTCATTTTTGTTGCTTATGTGTCCGTACTGCCTGGTGGCAGTAGGGACACTTACCCGGCTGAGATCCGGGCCCTGTGGGGTTTAATGCAGTTCTGCAGGGCCTGTAAAATGGAGATGTTCCACCAGGCCTACAGCTGAGGTGGCGCCAATTCGTCTCTACCGTCCTCCCCTGCTCTGCCTAGCTTTATTCCATCATGGCTGGCTTTCTCACCCACCCATTTGCTCCGCACCGTTCCATCCATGGCTATCCACCATCAGAATCCCTTCGGGACGTCTAGTGGTGCAGCGGATGCCATCAAATGTTTTAGCAACATTTTAGTAGTGTTCTGTGAACTGATTAATTAATAATTTTATAGATTCTAAGGGTCGTACTATATTTTGATTATGTTGTATGTTTTAATCGGGGCTATTTTGGGGCAGGAACGCACAAGAACGGAGTTCCGGCTGGCTCCCGAGTTGGCCAGGGCCAGCAGGAACTCATCAGTATAACAACCACACCCAACAGCAGGAACTCATTATGATTGGCTACATGAGGGGTGTGTGGCCTAACATGCAAAGGAGATCCTGCTACAAAGAAAGCCCTGGGTTTTGACAGCAAACAAGGGAAACAGAATAAGAAGCAAAAGGTGGGTGTGGCTGGATGACCACACTTCTGGCAACATGGGGTGTGTGGCCTAATATGCTAATGAGCTGTGCTGTCAGAGGTGTGGCCTAATAGGCTAATGAGTTTCCACTGGTGGGAGTGGCCTATTATGCTAATGAGTTCCTGCTGGGCTTTATCTACAAAAAGAGCCCCAGTTTTAATCATGCTGTCACCCACCCTGAGCCTGTTGTGCAGGGGGGAGGGCTAAAAAGGCACTAAAAAAAAAGTCCAGGGGTGTCAAACTCGCGTGTTATAAGGGCTGGATCGGACATAATTGTCACTTTGGTGGGTCAGGCCACACGGGTAACACAAAGTACTCTCTAGTCAGATCCAGCCCTCGTAACGAATGAGTTCGACACCTACACTTTTATGCCAGACACACGGCAATGTAATATCAAATCGACCACTAGAGGGAGCAAAACACATGCAGAAAAGGGGGAAAAGAGAAGCAATATGGATACACAAATGGGGACCCGCAAGAAACTTGTGGGATGGATATCCTGTTCCCCACACTTTTGCTTCCTCCCCTCTCCTGCCTCTCTCACACTGTTTCTTTCTTCACTCCCCTTTTTTCTCTCTCTCTCCTCCATGCATGTTACTTCCTCTCTCTTTCTGCCCCCTCATTATTCCCTTTGTTTTTCTGCCTCCCCACCTGATCACTTTTTCTCTTTCTACCCCCCCTCCACCAATGCTCCCTTCTAAGCTGTGGGCAAAACTTCTATTTTGTGAGCTGCTGGCATTAAAGTGAGCGAGCAATTTGGCTACTGCGTAAATTAGTTTGCTCTGGAGCCGTCCTTCCTGAGCTGAGGCAAAAATGTGTGAGCCAGAGGCTAAGAAACGGTGAGCTAGCTCACACTAACTCAGCTTAGAAGAGAAGAAGAAGAGAAGAGATTAGATTTATATCCCACCCCTCACTACCCAAAGGAGTCTCAGAGCGACTTAAAACCTCCTTTTCCCTTCCCCTCCCCACAACAGATAACCTGAGAGGTAGGCGGGGCTGAGAGAGCTCTGACAGAAACTGCTCTTTTTCAAGAACAGCTCTGATGGAACTTGTGACTGACCAAAGGTCATCCAGCAGCTGCAAGTGGAGGAGAGGGGGATCAAACCTGGCCCTCCCAGATTAGAGGCTGCAAACTAAACCACTGCTCCAAACTGGCTCTCTTAGAGGGAACACTGCCTCCCACCCCATCACTCTCTCTTTCCGCCCCCAGCACTCTCCCAGCCTCCTGTCTACTTCCTCTTGCACCCCCACAGCAGCGGTGGTGGTGTTGCTCCCAGCCACCCACCGGCTTCCTCTCCCCCCAGAGCAGCAGCGACAGCTCTTTGGGAACCACAATGGATCTCCTAGCTACAGAGATCAACTCAGCTTAGGGCTGCCAGCTACAGGTTGGGGAATTCCTGGAGATTTGGGGGCGGAGCCCTGGGATGATGACCATCCAAGGCCATCCAGTGAACTTTCATGGCATAAGTAGGGATTCAAACCCGGGTCTTTTAACCTGGGATGCTGTAACAACTAATGTAAGCCACTGTAAACCAAGAGAAAGAGGTGGAGGAGGAGGAGGAGGAGGAGGAGGAGGAGGAAGAAGAAGAAGAAGAATAGGAGGAGGAGGAGGAGGAGATTGGATGTATACCCTCCCCTTCATTCGGAGTCTCAGAGCAGCTTACAAACTCCTTTCCCTTCCCCTCCCCACTACAGACACCCTGTGAGGTAGGTGGGGCTGAGAGAGCTCTGACATCAACTGCTCTTTTTCAAGGACAGCTCTTATCAGAACTACGGCTTGCCCAAGGTCATCCAGCAGGTGCAAGCAGACGAGTGGGGGAATCAAACCCGGTTCTCCCAGATTAGAGTCCGCGCACTTAACCACGACACCAAACTGGCTTTCACTATGGCTTCTCCCCAGGCAAGGTGGGATATAAATATTTTAACTAACTAAATAAGCGCTCTCCAAAAATGTTCTGACAAAAAGGGTTAATATCTCCCATACCCTTTTGAGATGGATGTGATCTAATTCGGGGAGTTGTCTAACTTGTCTCTGAAACAGATAAACGCCTGTTTGGAGTGAGCCCCGCGCGCGACCGGTGTTGTGAGACTTCCCTCGTCTGCCGGGTCCTTGAGTGCAACAAATGATTGCACTCCAGCCCCCCCCCCCGCCCCCCTCGGAAGCGCCCCATCAAGCTGAAAGCTCATCCCAGCGTGAGACTATCTGTGACTTCGCGCGTCACCAGGAGTGCTCTCTGAATAGGAGATGATTGCATCTCCATATTGCGCCGCTCTCTCCGCCGCTCGCGTTTGGGGGAGGGAGCCCGAATTATTCACTCGTGCATTTATAATTTAATTTGTCTCCCTGAAAATGAAACGCCGAACGGGTCTATTATGCAAAAAGCCATATAAGTCTTTCCAATATTGTGTAATGTGCTTTATTATTATTATTATTATTATTATTATTATTATTATTATTATTATTATTATTATTATTATTATTATTATTATTATTATTATTATTATTATTCAGGTGGGTGGCCGTGTGGGTCTGAAGCAGCAGAATAAAGTTTTCGAGTCCAGCAGCACCTTTAACGCCGACAAAGTTTAATTCCAGGTGTGCCTGCACACGAAAGTTTATACCCAGAATTAAACTGTTGATCTGAAAGGTGCCACTGGACTCAGATCTTGTTCTACTACTACTACTACTACTACTAGTAGTAGTAGTATTAGAATTATTACAATTATTACTATCATATCATCATCACTATTATTACTATTACTATTACTATTACTATTATTATTATTATTATTTAACACATGTCCCCTGGAAAACATAGAAACATAGAAAGAAGAAGAAGGAGGAGGAGGAGGAGGAGGAGGAGGAGGAGGAGGAGGAGGAGGAGATTGGATTTATACCCTGCCCTTGACTTGGACTCTCAGAGCGGCTTACAAACTCCTTTCCCTTCCCCTCCCTACAACAGAAGTAAGCGGGGCTGAGAGAGCTCTGACAGAAAATGTTTTTTTCAAGAAGAAGAAGAAGAAGAGGAAGAAGAGGAGGAGGAAGAGGAGGAGGAGGAGAAGGAGGAGATTGGATTTATACCCTGCCCTTCACTTGGAGTCTCAGAGCGGCTTACAAACTTCTTTCCCGTCCCCTCCCCTCAACAGACACCCTGGGAGGTAGGTGGGGCTGAGAGAGCTCTGACAGAAACTGTCCTTGAGAGAACAGCTGTGCCAGAGCTTGTGACTGACCCAAGGTCACATCAGCAGGTTCAAGTGGAGAAATGGGGGAATCAAAACTAGTTCTCCCAGATTAGAGTTCGCGCACTTAACCGCTACACCAAACTGGCTCCATAGAAGCAAGGAGCTGGAAGGGACCTCAAGGGTCTTCTCGTCCAACCTCGTGCAAAACACAGGAAATTCATAACTATACCCCCCCCATACATACTCGCCCAGGGACCCCTGCTCAATGCCCACAGGAAGGTCAAAACCCCCCAGGATCCCTGGGCCAACCTGACCGGGAGGAAAATTCTTTCCTGACACTACTGGGAGAACCGGGTTTGATCCCCCACTCCTCCTCCACTTGCAGCTGCTGGATGACCTTGGGCAAGCCAGAGTTCTATCAGAGCTGTTCTCTCCAGGGCAGTTTCTGTCAGAGCTCTCTCAGCCCCACCTTCCTCACAGGGTGTCTGTTGTGGGGAGGGGAAGGGAAAGGAGATTGTAAGCCACCCTGGGACTCCTCTGGGCAGTGAAGGGCAGGATCTAAATCCAATCTCTTCTTCTCTTCTTCCACTTCTGGTATCCCCAACAGAAAGGGCACAGTCTCAGCATGTGTGCCTGTCCCAAGGTCACCCAGCAGGCCTCCACGGCAGAGTGGGGATTCGAACCCCGGTCTCCCAGATCCTGGTCAGACACTCGAACCATTATGCCACATTTGCTCTCTGGCTATTAATTTGGAAGTGACTTAGCATAACATGGAGCTGCGGTGGCTCAAGTGGTTAAGACGCTGAACTGCAGGCTGTGGAAGGTCAGTAGTTCAGCAGTTCAAGACCCGGGTGCCGCAAGACGGAGTGAGCTCCTGTCTCTAGTTCCAGCTCCTGTCAACCTAGCAGTTCGAAAGCAAGAAATTGCAAGTAGATAAATAGGTACCACTTCGGTGGGAAGGTAACAGCGTTCTGTGCATCTTGGTGTTTAGTCGTGCCAGCCACGTGACCACGGAAACATCTTCGGACAGCGCTGGTTCTTCGGCTTTGAAACGGAGATGAGCACCGTAACTCTAGAGTCGGATTCGACTGGCTTTCGAGCAAAACTCCAGCAGCCCTCCCACTGTTGCCCCCCAAGCACCAAGAATAGAAGAAGAAGAAGAAAAAGAAGAAGAAGAGGAGGACGAGGACGAGATTGGATTTACACCCCACCCTTCACTACCCAAAGGAGTCTCAGAGCGGCTTACAAACTCCTTTCCATTTCCCTCCCCCAGACTAGGGTTCACGCACTTAACCAGATTAGAGTCCACACACATGGGCGGTTTCAAAAGGGAATTAGATAAGCATATGGAGCAGAGGTCCATCAGTGGCTATTAGCCACAAGGTGTAGATAGGGACACTGGAGCAAGTGATGCTCTGTTTTCTTGGTGCTTGGGGGGGCAACAGTGGGAGGGCTTCTAGTGTCCTGGCCCCACTGGTGGACCTCCTGATGGCCCCTGATATTTTTGGCCACTGTTACCTTCCCACCGAAGTGGTACCTCTTTATCTACTTGCAATTTCTTGCTTTCGAGCTGCTAGTTTGGCAGGAGCTGGGGCCAGTCGGGAGCTCACTCCGTCACGTGGTAAAGTAAAGGTAAAGGTTCCCTTGCTCGAAAGCCAGTCGAATTCGACTCTAGGGTTGCGGTGCTCATCTCCGTTTCAAAGCCGAAGAGCCAGCGCTGTCCGAAGACGTTTCCGTGGTCATGTGGCCAGCATGACTAAACACCAAGGTGCACGGAACGCTGTTACCTTCCCACCAAAGCGGTACCTCTTTATCTACTTGCAATTTCTTGCTTTCGAACTGCTAGGTTGGCAGGAGCTGGGACCAGAGACAGGAGCTCACTCCGTCATGCGGCACTCAGGTCTCGAGCTGCTGAATTACAGACCTTCCGGTCTGCAATTCAGCATCTTAACTACTTGAGCCATTGATGGACCCAGAGTAGGAAATAATATATTTTACAGCCATTAAAAAAAGCTGGAAACGCACAAAGGTATATATATTTTTAATGGGATCGTGTCTCTCCTTAACTTGTGGCAGTAGAGAACATACTTGCGCACAACGTGGACATTTTCATTTATAAAAAGGCAGAGTCTTTGTGGCACTTGAAGCGCATGTTCAGCTTTCCCCTCTCTTTCTGCATTAACGTTTTAATGCATGAGCTAACTATTGTGAGGCTTAAACAAGAAAAGCGAGGGGGGGGGGAGAACTGACACTTGTTTGGTAGCAGAGAAGTCTGTTAAGCCAGAAAGCATTTGTTAGCACTCAAAACACTTGAAACGTGCTAAGTGGTTGGAAAGCGGTGGAACTTGAGCTCCGGGCAAAAGGGCGCCCAGATAGCAAGGGTCTGATAAATAGAATTGCAGCGTACAGGTTTCGAAAGGGGGACTCTAATGCATTTCTGTGTCAAAACAGAAACGAGAGACGTCACTCTGAGAAAGACACATTTTCTTTTAAAGTGCACTTCAGATGTGTGTGTGGGGGGGGAAGGTATATATGATTGCTCATTAACGTGATTACTTTCTGGCCCGCCGCGGTTTTTAGGAACGTGTTACGCGACAACTCATTTCACCCCCGCCGATCCGATGTTCTCTAAAAACAGCCACTCGGGTTATTTCGTGGTAACTTATCTAGCGCCATCGGTGCGCTGCCCCGGTGGAGGTTGCTCTTAACCTTACTGGATAAGGTTCGAAAGGGAGTGCCCCTTTTAACATCCCGACGCCTTCATCTGAAAATTATAAAGGGATGACAGGTGCTGAAAGTCTGCGGAAGAGTGTGCCAAACAGAATGCGAAGCCATGCTCTTCGGTATACCCCACGCATTACTTCTAATCATATTTGTCCCCTGTGGACTCCGAGAATACATGTCAACATAAAACCAGCTTGCTGCTGATTTCTTTCTTCGGCAACAGGGTCTTGCGACCAGAAACATTTAGACATATCACAGAATCACAGAGTTGGAAGGGCGCCCTAGAGGCCATCTAGTCCGGGGGGGGGGCAAACTTGCTTAACGTAAGAGCCACATAGAATGAACATCGGATGTTTGAGAGCTGCAACATATAAACAGTCCTCAGTGCAGAAAGAAAAGCCATTTAGCCAATAGAAAGCTGTTGCCAGGATAGATCTCTGAATTGCAAGCGGTCAATCACTTTAGATGACAGTTCTCAGCAGCTGCAAGTTAACATAAGAACATAAGAGAAGCCAATGTTGAATCAGGCCAATGGCCCATCTAGTCCAACACTCTGTCACACAGTGGCCAAAATATACCAGGTGCCATCAGGAGGTCCAGCAGTGGGGCCAGGACACCAGAAGCCCCTCCCACTGCTGCCCCCTCCAGCACCGAGAATAGAGTGCATCACCTGCCCCAGACTGAGAGTTCCCATCTATACCCTGTGGCTAATAGCCACTGATGGACTTCTGCTCCACATGTTTATCTAATTCCCTCTTGAAACTGTTCATGCTTGTAGCTGCCACCACCTCCTGTGGCAGTGAATTCCATATGTTAATCACTCTTTGGGTGAAGAAGTATTTCCTTTTATCTGTTCTAACCCGACTGCTCAGCAATTTCATGGAGTGCCCACGAGTTCTTGTATTGTGAGAAAGGGAGAAAAGGACTTCTTTCTCAACCTGCTCTATCCCATTCATAATCTTATAAACCTCGGTCATGTCACCCCTCAGCTGTCGTTTCTACAAGCTAAAGAGCCCCAAGCATTTTAACCTTTCTTCATAGGGAAGGTGTTCCAACCCTTTTATCATCCTAGTTGCCCTTCTCTGCACTTTTTCCAATGCTATAATATCCTTTTTGAGATGTGGTGACCAGAACTGTACACAGTATTCCAAAGGAGGTCGCACCAATGATATATACAGGGGCATGATGAGACTGGCTGATTTGTTTTCAATTCCCTTGATTTGTTAATCACTTCTGCCAGCCTAAGCAACAATTCCAAGAACAAGCCGGCAGGTGGGGGTGATGACTTTGATAGTCAAGAAAGCTAACACTTAGGCAGAAAAAAACTCTCTTAAAGGAGACCAGTTTATTGATGCAGAGTTAGAAGGGATCCTAGAGGTCACCTACTCCCACCTTCTTGCTCAGTGTGGGAATTAGTCAACTGCAGCACCCTACTCTGCTTAAAGGATCGCACACCTTTTTTAAAAAAATCTTTTAAAACCACTGAAAAAAGAACATACAGGTGAAATTCTTGTGGGGCTGTGCGTTTAAGAAAGGGGGCAAAGCCCCCCAAAGCCCCACCACAGCTACAGGCTCTGCATAGCAACGCTGGATTTCCTTGGTGGTTTCCCATCCTAGTAGTAACCACGGCTGACTCTGCTTAGCTTCTGAGATCTAACGAGATCCGACTAGCCTGGGCAATCCAGGTCAGGGTGACGCATACCCCATCATATAAATAATCAGGGCTCTTTTTGTAGCAGGAACTCCTTTGCATAGAGAGCCAGTTTGGTGAGAGCCAGTTTGGTGTAGTGGTTAATTGTGCGGACTCTTATCTGGGAGAACCGGGTTTGATTCCCCACTCCTCCACTTGCACCTGCTGGTGTGACCTTGGGTCAGTCACAAGCTCTGGCACAGCTGTTCTCTCAAGGACAGTTTCTGTCAGAAGTTCTCTCAGCCCCACCTCCCTCACAGGGTGTCTGTTGTGGGGAGGGGAAGGGAAAGGAGTTTGTAAGCCGCTCTGAGACGCCTTTGGGCAGTGAAGGGCGGGGGATAAATCCAATCTCTTCTTCTTCTTCTTCTCTGCATATGAGGCGACACACCCTTAATGTAGCCAATCCTCCAAGAGCTTACAGAGCTCTTCTTACAGGGGCTACTGTAAGTTCTTGAAGGACTGGCGGCATCAGCGGTGTGTCGCCTAATACGCAAAGGAGGTTCCTGCTACAAAAAGAGCCCTGTAAATAATGATATTTAAAACGGGCAGCGGCATTTCCACTGGTTTGCTGTCTGCCTCTGTGTGTCTCCCGAAGTCCTGACATTACCGAAGGGCCCAGATCCATTGCTGCGTAAAGAAGCACGTTGCTTCTGTGTGCTTCTCGAACATGCACAGCAGTCGACAGCTAGAGTGTTTGAAAGCCCAGTTCCAGAACTTGCTGAGAACTCTGCAGGGACTCTGCCTTGTCAGTGGGGGGGGAAATGGTTCCACCAATGTTTCTTTGGAAAGGATAAGCATTATCATCAGTCGACAAGCGCCAACGTCGGTTCTCAAAGTTTTGTCGTGGTTTGGAATCCTCAGTGGGGCCCCCGACCTTTTTGAGCTCATGGGTAGCTTCGGGATTCCGACACAGGGTGACGGCCGGAACCCCAAAATGGTTTTTGCGGAGGAACCAGCCAGACAATTTAAGGGAGGTTACACACAAACAGTCTGGTGTAGTGGATAGGAGCGCGGACTCGAATCTGGGAGAACCGGGTTTGATTCCCCGCGCCTCCTCCACACGCAGCTGCTGGTGTGACCTTGGGTCAGTCACAAGTTCTCTCGGAGCTGTTCCCTCAAGGGCAGTCCTCGAAAGAGCTCTCTCAGCCTCACCTACCTCACAGAATGTGTGCTGCAGGGAGGGGAAGGGAAGGAGATTGTAAGCTGCTCCGAGACTTCGAGTGAAGGGCAGGGTATGGATCCAGTCTCCTCTTCCTCCTCCTCTTCTAATTCTAATTCTTCTAATTCCAGTTCTTCTCATTCTAATGTTAACTCTTCAGATTCCAAGCAGAATCTGTGTTTAACGTGATGCCTTTTATTATAATTCTTTATACGGGTTTTGCTGAATTCTTGAATATTTGAATAGGATTTGCATTTATATGTTCTTTACTCATTGTTAATTTACGCATTGGTGGGTAACCTGCATTCAATTTGCTTTTAAGTATATATTTATATATTAGAATCTGAAAATATCACGTACTTAGTAGTTTGCTGTTCATATAATAAATTGCCCTGGGTGTTTTATTACCATTATCGCATCTTCGGAACTCTGTGTTATATGTTGTTATAATTTATAAATAATTTTAACAAGCAAACAAACCCAAACATGATGCCTTTTGAAAAGAACGTATCTTTTCCAAATATTTCCTTGTAGACCCACTAAGAACATAAGAACATAAGAGAAGCCAATGTTGAATCAGGCCAATGGCCCATCTAGTCCAACACTCTGTCACACAGCGGCCAAAATATACCAGGTGCCCTCAGGAGGTCCAGCAGTGGGGCCAGGACACTAGAAGCCCTCCCACTGCTGCCCCCTCCCAGCACCAAGAATAGAGGGCATCACCTGCCCCAGACTGAGAGTTCCCATCTATACCCTGTGGCTAATAGCCACTGATGGACTTCTGCTCCAGATGTTTATCTAATTCCCTCTTGAAGCCATCCAGGCTTGTAGCTGCCACCACCTCCTGTGGCAGTGAATTCCATACGTTAATCACTCTTTGGGTGAAGAAGTATTTCCTTTTATCTGTTCTAACCCGACTGCTCAGCAATTTCATGGAGTGCCCACGAGTTCTTGTATTGTGGGAAAGGGAGAAAAGTACTTCTTTCTCAACCTGCTCTATCCCATTCATAATCTTATAAACCTCGATCATGTCACCCCTCAGCCGTCGTTTCTCCAAGCTAAAGAGCCCCAAGCATTTTAACCTTTCTTCATAGGGAAGGTGTTCCAACCCTTTTATCATTCTAGTTGCCCTTCTCTGCACTTTTTCCAATGCTATAATATCCTTTTTGAGATGTGGTGACCAGAACTGTACACGGTATTCCAAATGAGGTCGTACCAATGATTTATACAGGGGCATGATGATACTGGCTGATTTGTTTTCAATTCCCTTCCTAATAATCCCCAGCATAGCATTGGCCTTCTTTATTGCAGCTACACACTGTCTAGACATTTTCATTGAGTTATCCACTATGACTCCAAGATCTCTCTCTTGGTCCGTCTCTGCCAGTTCAGACCCCATCAACGTGTATTTATATTTAGGATTTTTGGCTCCAATGTGCATCACTTTGCACTTGGCCACATTGAACCCCATTTGCCACGTTGACGCCCACTCACCCATCCTCGACAGATCCCTTTGGAGTGCCTCACACTCCTCCCTGGTTTTCACCACCCGGAACAACTTCGTGTCATCTGCAAATTTAGCCACTTCACTGCTTACTCCCAATTCCAAATCGTTAATAAACAAGTTAAAAAGCATCGGACCAAGTACTGATCCCTGTGGTACCCCACTGCTTACCACCCTCCACTGGGAAAGTTTCCCATTTATATGCCTGTCCTGTGGAGGCAGCTACCACGAAAGTAACATCTTAAAATATCTGCATAGCCAATTAGATCTTCAGTTGCCAACAGAACTGCTACCCTGAAGAACTCCCACTGTTACAACTGGACTCCAGGCAACAGAGATCAGTTCCCCTGAAGAAAATGGCTGCTTTGGAGGGTGGGCTCTATAATAATCCATTGAAGTCCCGCCCCTCCTCAGGCTCCACCCCCAAAGTCTCCAAGTTATTTCCCAACCCGGAGCTGGAAACCCGAATTGCCAATCAGAAGCCCTGCTGTCAGAAGCCTCGTCTGGCCACACCCACTTTCTGGAAACACCTGGCAGGTGCTAGGGAATGTGCTGGTGTGCATCATGGGACTCGTGGGCACTAGGTTGGGGAACCTCTGCTATATGTGGGCTCACTTTAGCGGAGATCTCTGGGGCAAATTAAATAGGCTGCAGTTGAAGGCAGGAAATGTCTCCCTCACCCCAGATACTGTGAAGCCAGTTTGGTGTAGTGGTTAAGTGCGCGGACTCTTACCTGGGAGAACCGGGTTTGATTCCCCACTCCTCCACTTGCACCTGCTGATGTGACCTTGGGTCAGTCACAAGCTCTGGCACAGCTGTTCTCTCAAGGACAGTTTCTGTCAGAAGTTCTCTCAGCCCCACCGACCTCCCAGGGTGTCTGTTGTGGGGAGGGGAAGGGAAAGGAGTTTGTAAGCCGCTCTGAGACGCCTTTGGGCAGTGAAAGGCGGGGTATAAATCCAAACTCTTCTTCTTCTTCTCTGAAGTCGACGAATCACTTGGGGGGCTACCTCAACATGGGGCGGGGCTGCATCCGGCAAATCCGGACTCCCTAAAATTGCCACATTCTCCCCCCGTTTTAGTAGTCACCTAAGGGGAAAAAGGCCCGCTTGTCAAATGATAAAAAGAAAACATCGAGAAGAAGCCAGATATAACACTTTTTAGGTATTCTCCGCGTGGCAACTATTTCGACAGTTCGGCCATGTCCCTGTGTTCCCCCCACCCCCCTTGATACAAGGGAAACTTCATTTCTCATTTTGCCTTACGGTTTTGATCCGCCGCCACCTGCGTCTGCTGCTAGTGACTTATGTCGTATCTTGCCCCTGAGAACCTCGGTTGAACTACTGATCTACTGTTGAGGCACTGATGCCAGAGGGGAAAAACTTCACAGTCTGCAGTTCAGGACGGAAATATCGAGGATTCCTCAAGCTCCAGACACAGGTCCCAACAGAGTTGACTCATTCTTGCTTTCTGCCGAAGAAAAATCCAGCAAAATATCCACACTACGCGGGTTTCTGTCACGGGAGGGGAGCGGTCTCTTTCAAGCGAATAGCCTCTCAAAACGGATAAATCAAAAACAGTAGGAAAGGGAAACAGCAGCACCTTTAAGGCCAACGGAGTTTGATTCAAGGTAGAAGAAGGAGAAGAAGGAAAAGAAGGAGAAGAAGAAGAAGAAGAAGAAGAGATTGGATTTATACCCCGCCCTTCACTGCCCAAAGGCATCTCAGATCGGCTTACAAACTCCTTTCCCTTCCCCTCCCCACAACAGACACCCTGTGAGGTCGGTGGGACTGAGAGAGCTCTGATAGAAACTGCTCTTTTTCAAGAACAGCTGTGCCAGAGCTTGTGACTGACCCAAGGTCACATCAGCAGGTGCAAGTGAAGGAGTGGGGGAATCAAACCCGTTCACCTAGATAAGAGTCCGCGCGCTTAACCACTACACCAAACTGGCTTTTGTGTGCATGCACACTTCTTCAGATACAATGAAATGGAAGTTACCAATCCATATTTATTGGTATCATTAAAGGCAGCAAATTAGTACTCCTAATGTGGTGGTTAGGAGCACGGACTCTAATCTGGGAGAAGTGGGTTCGATTCCCCGCTCCTCCACATGCAGCCTTGGGCAAGCCACGGTTCTCGTTGAGTTGTTCTCTCAAGACGAGTTCTCTGAGAGCTCCCTCAGCCCCACCTACAGGGTGTCTTGCTGTGGGGAGAGGAAGGGAAGGAGCTCTGAGACTCCGAGTAAAGGGCAGGGTATAAATCCAACCTCCTCTCTTCATGCAGCATAATAAAGGTGTTTAACTAACTTGTGATTCCAGTTTGGTCCTTGCATTTGTGAAAGACCTTTCACTATGCTGCATGCTGATTGGCTGCTCACCCTCTGCGTATACGTATGGACTCGCAACTTCCATTTCGATGTACCTGAAGAAGTGTGCATGTGCATGAAAGTTTATACCTTGAATAAATCTTTGTCGGTCTCAAAGATGTCACTGAACTCTAGCTTTAGAATCATAGAATCATAGAGTTGGAAGGGACCTACACCGTCTTCTAGTCCAACCCCTTGCACAATGCAGGAAATTCACAAATACTTCCCCCCACACCCCCAGTGACCACTCTCCCACACCCAGAAGTTGACAAAAAAACCCTCCAGGATCTCCAGCTAAACTGGCCTGGAGGAAAAATTGCTTCCTAACCCCAAATCCCTGTGGGATTTATTACAATTCCGCAGGGCCTGTAAGACGGAGCTCTCCCACCAGGCTTTCGGTTGAGCAGCAGGCGCCCCCTCTTTGTGGCCGACCCCACCAGCGGCCCGGATCCTAACACCTTAAAATCTTCCACCACTGTTGATATGGTTCTATCAGAGCTGACGTGGTACTTAGGAGTATGGTCTTTTATACCGTTGTTTTAATCTGGTTTTAACTGTGTCGTATTCTACACTGTCATTGCCCAGCCTGAGCCCACCCATGGGGAGAGCGGGATATAAATCCAAATAAATAAATAGAAGTGGCGATCAGCATTCCCCTGGGGGTGTAAGAAAGGGCCATGAGAACTAAGCCCTGAGGCAACCCTTCCTGCCCTCCCTTTCGTGATCTGCCTAAGTTCACAGAATCAGCATTGCTGTCAGATGGGGCCATATAGCCTCTGTTTGAAAATGCCCCGAGAAGGAGAGCCCACCACCTCCCGAGGAAGCCTGTTCCACAGAGGAACCGCTCTGACCGTCGGGAAGTCCTTCCTAATGTTTAGCCCAAAACTCTTCCGATTTAATGTCATCCTGTTGGTTCTGGTCCGACCTTCTGGGGCAACGAAAAACAACTCCACGCCATCCTCTATAGGACAGCCCTTCAAGTACTTGAAGATGGTTCTCATATCACCTCTCAGTTGTCTCCTCTCCAGGCTAAACCTACCCAGCTCCTTCAGCCTTTCCTCATAGGACTTGGTCTCCAGACCCCTCACCATCTTCGTTGCCCTCCTCTGGACATGTTCCAGCTTGTCTATATCCTTCTTAAATTGTGGTGCCCCAAAGTGAACACAATACTCTAGGAGAGGTCTAACCAGAGTCGATTAGAATATACTTTGTTCTGCTGCTTCAAACCAACATGGCTACCCACGTGAATAGAGCTATCAAAGATCACTACATACCAGAATCTTAAAGCATCTACTGTGGTAAATACATAGAATGTAAAATTCCACCAGATAACTGTTAATGCAAAAAAAAAAAAAAAGGAAAAAAAAGAAACCATACTTTCTGGATAATTAATGCATGAGAACACGCTTGTTTGTTCCATTTCCATTCAGTTAACACACATCTTTTCCCCTTTATTATATCTAGCAAACTGTCAACTATGTTGTGGAGGGAAATCAATAATTATATAGCTTTGCAGTAATTACTGTCAATAACAACCATTCTTCCAACTTATTAACACAAATTAAAACCACTGTTGTAAAACCGCAAGAGCAGAGGAGCGGCGGCGCTCATACCGATAACCTCCAGAGTAAAAATCGGACCAATATAAATGTGGTATTGTAAAAGACTGTTAGAAGAAGAAGAAGAAGAAGAAGAAGAAGAAGAAGAAGAAGAAGAAGAAGAAGAAGAAGAAGAAGAAGAAGAAGAAGAAGAAGAAGAAGAAGAAGAAGAAGAGGAGGAGGAGGAGGAGGAGGAGGAGGAGGAGGAGGAGGAGGAGGAGGAGGAGGAGGAGTTTGGATTTATACCCTGCCTTTCACTGCCCAAAGGCGTCTCAGAGCATCTTACAAACTCCTTTCCCTTCCCCTCCTCACAACAGACACCCTGTGAGGTAGGTGGGGCTGAGAGAGCTTTGATAGTAACAGCTCTTTTTCAAGAACAGCTGTGCCAGAGCTTGTGACTGACCCAAGGTCACATCAGCAGCTGCAAATGGAGGAGGAGCGGGGAATCGAACCCGGTTCTCCCGGATAAGAGTCCGCGCACTTAACCACTACACCAAACTGGCTGAGATTACGTAATCGTAGTGATTTGTAAAGAGCCGGTCATGAGACCGCAACCAAAACAACGGACATTTTACAGTACAGCAAAGTTTGTGTCGACTGGCATCTTTAAGACCAACATTTTTTTTTACTAACGTGAATCTATTCTTCTGGCACAGTCACACAGAACTGTGAGTCTGAGGGTTGCCAGTTCCGGCTTGGGAAATATTTGCAGATTTTGGGGTGGAGTCTCACAATACAAGAACTCGTGGGCACTCCATGAAATTGCTGAGCAGTCGGGTTGGAACAGATGAAAAGGAAGTCCTTCTTCAACCAATGAGTGATGAGCACATGGAATTCACTGCCACAGGAGGTGGTGGCGGCGGCTACAGGAGCCAGTTTGGTGTTGTGGTTAAGTGCGCGGATTCTAATCTGGGAGAACCGGCTTTGATTCCCCACGCCTCCACTTGCAGCTGCTGGATGACCTTGGGCAAGCCATAGTTCTAGCACAGCTGTGCTTGAAAAAGAGCAGTTTCTGTCAGAGCTCCCTCAGCCCCACCTAACTTGCAGGCTGTCTGTTGTGGGGAGGGGAAGGGAAGGGAGTTTGTAAGCCGCTCGGAGACTCCGAGAGAAGGGCAGGGTATTAATCCAATCTCTCCTCTGTCTCTCTCCTACAAGTATGGACGGCTTCAAGAGGGAATTGTATAAACATATGGAGTGGAGGTCCATCAGTGGCTATTAGCCACAAGGGATAGATAGGAACTCTCAGTCTGGGGCAGGTGATGCACTCTATTCTTGGTGCTTGGGTGGGGTCAACAGTGGGAGGGCTTCTAGTGTCCTGGCCCCACTGCTGGACCTCCTGATGGCACCTGATGTTTTTGGCCAGTGTATGACAGAGTGTTGGACTGGATGGGCCACTGGCCTGATCCAACATTGGTTTCTCTTATGTTCTTATGAGTGTGGTGTTTGGTGGGGGGACTTCAGTGGGGTGGGGTTTGGGGAGGGGAGGGGAGGGCCTTCAATGAGGCGTAATGCCATGGAGTCCATCTTCCAAAACAGCCTTTTCTCCCAGGGAACTGATCTCAGTGACTTGGATTTCAGTTGTAATAGCGGAAGACCTCCAGCCGCCACCTGGAGGTTGGTAACCCGAGCGATCTTCTGGTAGATGACAACACAGAAGATCTCCTCAACATTTAGAAAGAGGATCTTATTCATAAAGTTTGAAGGGAAACCAAGGAAATTACAGGTTTTATTTATTCGGATGTTGATTAAAAAAAATGTGTTCAGACTATTCCCCAAAGGCCGATTAACTCCAGTTTTTAAATATATCTATGTTAAATCCCATTAAACAAGCTACCATATAGCAAATATTAAAGCCCCGACTCAATGCCAGCATGGGAAATTTTGGGCAAGCAAAACCATCTTTGGACTCTTTCAAACGAGGGTTTGGGGAATTCCTGAGGGATGAGACGGCCACTGAAAATGTCTTGTTCTTACACTCGTTCTTTTATGGGTGACACTCGCTATGAGAACATGCTCACTGGCTCCGCACTGTCGTTTTTGTAGAAAAAACCCAGCAGGAACTCATTAGCATAATAGGGCACACCCAACAGCAGAAGCTTATTAGCATATTAGGCCACACCCCTGATGGCACAGCTCATTAGGCCACAACCCCATGTCATATAGCCACACCCACTTTTTGCTTCTTATTCTATTTACCTTGTTTGTGGTCAAAACCCCAGGGCTTTTTTTGGAGCAGGAACTCTTTTGTATGTTAGGACACACA
Organism: Gekko gecko; assembly: GCA_029375565.1. Lineage (NCBI taxonomy): Eukaryota > Metazoa > Chordata > Lepidosauria > Squamata > Gekkonidae > Gekko > Gekko gecko. The sequence continues at coordinate 327,651,909 of JAPDNY010000001.1, forward strand.
CCCCTAATGTGGCCAGTCCTAATGAGTTTCTGCTGTTGGGTGTGGCCTATTATGCTAATGAGCTCCTGCTGGGCGTAGCCAACTCGGGAGCCAGCCGGAACTCCGTTCCTGCGCGTTCCTGCCTCAAAATAGCCCTGCTTGTATCCTTGTCTTTGGGTGTCTCCCCCCCTTCCACATGTGTTTTGCTCTCTCTGGGGCTACTAGAGAGAGCAAAATGCATGGGGGGGGACCCTGAAACATAGGGACAAATGAGTGACAAAAATGGCAATGTGGACATAGCGTGATGGGATATTGGCAAGGGGATAGTCTCTTAGGCACAAATTCTTTAATACCAACAAATTCCCTGCCGCGTAATCCTGTATCCCTTTATAAGACCAGAGTGCTTTCTCTCAAGCCAGACAGAAGTAGTAACAATTTTATTTAGAAGTTAGTACAGGCAAGGGCGTCTTGGCTATCTACAAAGAAGATGTGGGATTCACATATACCACTTAGAGTTAAGGGTACAATTTTCCCACTGGGTCCTTTTCACCACCCCCACCCCTGTGGCCAGCAGCAGAAAAATGTGTGTGTGTGGGGGGGAATGCTGCTAGTGATGGTGTGACATCACTTCCAGAAAAAACCTGGATGTGACATCAGTCCTCTCTATGAATTGCCAGAAATTCTATGATTTCGACCATAGAATTTCTGGTGATTCCTAGAGAGCCATGACACAGGTTTTCCCTGGATGTGAAGCCACACCATTGCTGACAGCTTTCCCGCCATGTCCCTGCCACTCCCGGTCACCTGCCAGTTGCCAGGCAACTGTACTATTCTGCCTTTCCCCAATTGTTGGCGTGCACACTTGAAAAACAGTAAGGCAGTTCCAAAATGGTAAGGCAAGTCTCAAGGCTTCCAACACGTGGAAAAACAGTTTCATATGCACTCGAATCAACTGACGGGCCTTGCGGGAAGATGGACTGCAACCTCCTTGCACTTCACAATGCACAGTGTGGTTTGGATCAGAGACCTTAAAACAAAACCGGATAGAAAACATGGCCACGAGACGAGCTGGGCTCCACAGCCTCCACGCTGTGACCGCCATGCTACTGTACCCAGCAAGGTACTTTACTTCGGGAACGCTGCCTTGATTAATAACTTGAGCAAAGGGGGGAAAAAGTACTTCTCTCCTACACTGGCTCCACAATGAGTTCCGCTACCGCTGAACCCGAAGAAAGCGTTCGGCGTTACGGCAGCTGATCCATGAGATAATGGGCATTTCAGGTTCTAAGAACACTCTCGGCTCCACAGGGCATGCGAAAGGCTAAAGGTTCAGAGCACAATGGAGAGGGAATAAACTATAATCAGCGAGAAAAGAAACGAATGGCGGGCAGACATCTGTGTGGAGAACTTTATTATCTACTGACACTTAACCCGGCTGTCAGACAGCAGAAATATTTTTTTTTCCATATATACATTTTTTTACCTCATAGGCACCAATTTATTTTTAACTAGCTCTCCCACTTTTTCCCTTTCAGTTGAGGAAAAAAAAACCAATACCCCCCCCCCAGTTCAACGTGTCTTCTGAAGAATATTTTTCTACACGGTGAGATACCACAGAAGTCACGGTCCCTTGACCTACATTCTGAGGGAAGCGAAAGAAAAGAAAACGAACTGCTTCCCTGAAAGAGTCATACGAATTTTCCTGAGTGGTTTTCTTTGCGAATGTCAATTTAGAACACATGTGGCTTATGTTATATGCATTTTGGAAATTTCTGGGGAAAAAAAGGAAATAGACCCTTTAAAAGCTACCAGCTTGTGAAGGGAAAAAGGAATCTTTATGTATTTATTTATTGAAAATATTCATGAACTGCCTTTCTTCCTTACTGGGTTCAAGGCAGTTTACAATATTAAACGTCATACATAAAACAAAGTACGCAAAAATAAATGGAATGAAAATGTAAGAGCACAATTTAGGATTGCTTCCATTGAATGCAGTCCTCAATAAAGCTGCCTTCAGCCGCATCCTAAAGATCAAAAGTGAGAGGACCAGGAGAGGTTGTTCTCTGGATGGGGAATACATTTCTGGGGAGTAGTGTATGCGAAAGAGATCTTGGGGTAAGAGTGGACGGCAAACTGAATATGAGCAGTCAGTGTGATGCAGTGGCAAAAAAGGCAAATTCAGTCTTGTGTTGTATTAAAAGGGCCATAGCATCGAAATCGCAGGAGGTCAGAGCCCCTCTGGATACTGCCTTGGTCAGGCCACACCTGGAGTCCTGTGTGCAGTTCTGGAGGCCTCACTTCAAAAAGGATGTGGACAAAATTGAGAAGGACACAGAAGAGAGCGATGAGGATGATCAGGGGTGCAAGGTGATGCACACTGGAGCCAAAAATCCTAACTATAAATACACGTTGATGGGGTCCGAACTGGCAGAGACTGACCAAGAGAGAGATCTTGGAGTCATAGTAGATAACTAACTGAAAATGTCGAGACAGTGTGCAACTGCAATAAAAAAGGCCAATGCTATGCTGGGGATTATTAGGAAGGGTATTGAAAACAGATCAACCAATATCATAATGCCCCTATATAAATCAATGGTTAGACCACATTTGGAATACTGTGTACAGTTCTGGTCACCACACCTTAAAAAAGGATATTATAGCTTTGGAAAAAGTGCAGAAAAGGGCAACTAGAATGATAAAAGGGTTGGAACACTTTCCGTATGCGGAAAGGTTGAGGCGCTTGGGGCTCTTTAGCTTGGAGAAGCGACGGCTGAGGGGGTGACATGATCGAGGTTTATAAGCTTATGCATGGGATAGAGCAGGTCGAGAAACAGGTACTTTTCTCCCTTTCTCGCAATAAAAGAACTCGTGGGCACTCCATGAAATTGCTGAGCGGTCGGGTTAGAACCGATAAAAGGAAGTACTACTTCACCCAAAGAGACATCCAGACATTCTAAACGGGCGGGGGAGGAAGTGCAATCCCAAAAGATTATCTGCCCTCCTTTCCCATATGCCTAGAAGCCAAAAGCCACAGAAATTCAGATCAGCGTTCTACCGACACGAGGCATCCAATACATGCACTTTCCCCCCCTCAAAGTCCGTGTCGCGTTTCATCAAAGTCTGTGGCATCTGTGTCACATTGTATTGCTTACATTACACTGCTTATGCTGTTGATTTTGGGTCACGGCCTCCTCATTTTACAAGAAAAACAGTGTTTTATTTCTGACAAGATAATCATTATTTAGTAAAACAGTAAGCGTTCCCTTCCAAGCGGCTCCGGCAGAAATAACTGGAGTCACAGAGAAGTGTCAGCCGCCGAAGTGAAATGATGATAAAGTAGACCTGCCAGAAACGCACTTACATTTCATACCCCCGTGGAACCGACAGTTACTCTCCTCACGGAGGTCCGATAATTTTTAATATTGCGGTGTAGAACCATTCTTTATTTAAAACGACTCTGGTAAAATGGGGGGAAATCCTATCACCCGAGTGGCAGTCCTCAATCATAAAAATTCAAAATTCATAGAACTAATGAACAAAGAGAAGGTCTCACTTATTATTGATGTAGTGAGTCCCCGGCCGTATAAAGACAGGAACTTGAAAGACGGACTAGCTAGAATCCAGAGCATAGTATAACATCCCATTATCATGCATCCGGGCCAATTAGAATGCCAACAGAGAATGCGCTTGCCGGATGGATAAAGAAGAGAGAAATAGACTGCAGAACTGCTACCAAAGACTACATTTATACATTCAATCATTTGTAACCTAGGGTCATAGGATGGAGATCTTCAGAGTCCTTGGTAGGAGGTTTGAGCCCAGTTATAAATCTGAGAAAATGTTTTTTGGGGGCAGGGATTTGAGACTCCTCTCCCCCATATTCAAAATGCCTTTGTCTAAGTGGGAGGGCTTCTGGAGTTCTGGCCCCGTTGGTGGACCTCCTGATGGCACCTGGGCTTTGGCCACCGTGTGACACAGAGTGTTGGACTGCATGGGCCACTGGACTGATCCAACACGGCTTCTCTCATGTTCTTATGCCTGGGGCAGTGAGGCTCTGTCTCCTTGGTGTTTGGCAGGTAAGAGTGGGAGGGCTTCTGGAGTTCTGGCCCTGCTGGTGGACCTCCTGATGGCACCTGGGTTTTGGCCACTGTGTGACACAGAGTGTTGGATTGGATGGGTCACTGGCCTGATCCAGCACAACTTCTCTATTGTTCTTATGTCTGGGGCAGTGATGCTCTGTATTCTTGGTGCCTGGTGGGCAAGAGTGGGAGGGCTTTTGGAGTTCTGGCCCTACTGGTGGACCTCCTGAAGGCACCTGGGCTTTAGCCACTGTGTGATGCAGAGTGTTGGACTGGATGGGTCATTGTCCTGATCCCACACTGGCTTCCCTTATGTTCTTATGTTTCTCTCCCAAATCAAATAGTTTCACACCTTGTCACAGCAATGTTCTGCGCCACTACTATTCTTGCACCACTTTGTATTTATTACTTGGTGATCCTAGCCAATCAGGGATCATGTCAACATGTAACCAATCAGATGAATAGCCAGCATTTGGAAGAGAGGGTTACAGTCTAGTAGTTGTTGTGCTATGATGGCAGGCAATGAAACTGCTCTGGCATCATTATATGTATAATACTTGGTGATCCTAGCCAATCAGGGATCATGTCAGTATGTAACCAATCAGCCTTGGGAAGAGAGGGTTACAGTCTAGTAGTTGTTGTGCTTTGATGGCAGGCAATGAAATTGCTCTGGCACCATTATATATATAATACTTGGTGATCCTAGCTAATCAGGGATCATGTCAGTATGTAACCAGTCAGCTGAATAGTCAGCATTGGGAAGAGGGGGTTACAGTCTAGTAGCTGCAGGGCTAGGATGGCCGGCAATGAAACTGTTGCAGAACAGTGTGTCTTTAAAGGAATAATCCCATGCAGGAACACATTTTCTCTCTCATGGTACCGTGTTGTTGTGAGTTAACTTCTCACCCTTACAATTCCATGCCGGAAAAGAGCATAGTCCAGCCGTCTAAGCCATATGGGAATGAACTCGCTCTCCCACACTTACAAGATGGGTCACCACTTCCGGTGTTTGCACCCCCTCCAACGATATTGGGGTCTTTTTTTGCAGAAACAAGGAACATCCTTTCAGATCAGTTCTCCTTGCTACCCACCCATAATACCCATGGGGGGGGGTCGGCTCAGTGGCAGAGCATCTCCTTGGCATGCAGAAGGTCCCAGGTTCAACCCCTCAAATCTCCAGCTAAAGGTACTGGGCAATAGGTGACATGAAAGATCTCTACCTGAGACCCTGGAGAGTAGACCAATGTTCCCTCTAAGCCGTGGGGTCTTGTGAGCAAAAATTCTACTTTGTGCACTACCGGCATTAAAGTCACGAGTGATTTGGCTGCTGCATAAATTAGTTTGCTCTGGAGCCAGCCTTCCTGAGCTAGGACAAAAATGTGTGAGCCGGAGGCTAAGAAACTGTGAGCTGGCTCACACTAACTCAGCTTAGAGGGGACACTGGAGTAGAAAATACTGAACGTGATGGACCAGATGGTCTGATTCGATATAAGAAAGCTTCATGCATGTGTATATTTCATTTTCTATGCAGGCACATTAGAATCAGACAACATAGGCCAGAGTTCCCCGAAAGAGAGATGAAATTTCTTCTCCCAACTTTTTGTTATTCTATTTTAAAAATGGAAAAGCAGCAGGGGGAGAAAAAAATATATATCCTGTAGGAAAGGTTCCAGGGCACTAAACCCACCTCTTCAAACTTAACCAAACTGAAATTTAAGCAGACATTATTTCTTACCGCAGACTTAGGGGCCCAGATGTGAATCTATGGTCAAGGGAAACAGAACCAAGAATCTGATCCAACAGAGTCGTGTGTCAAAAAGGAAAAGTACTGGCTTTTTCCAAAGGGAAGTCTTTACAATGGACAATTATACTGCTTAAACAGAACTCCAGAAGTGAAGTATCAGTTGCGGGTTTTTGGTTTTTTTAAAAAAGTGGATTAGGAAAAAAAATATTGGATGGAAATGCTCTCCCTCAATCAAGTCACAAGATTTCAACTAAGGGCTGAAAGTCACTCAGCCATTCTGGAACTCTGGGAAAATGGCCCGTTCAGCATTCCATTGGTAAACGTCCGTGTTAAATAGTGGGTTCCATGGATGAGCAGACCCCCAGTCTAGCCATCAGCTCAGCTTTTATTAGTGATTCAGCAGGTACAAGACTAAACTACAGGGCAAGAGCCCTGTTTAAATAGCATGCAAACACCACACCCAACTCCCAATGATAGAAGAAGAAGAAGGAGAAGAAGAAGGAGAAGAAGGAGGAGGAGGAGGAGGAGGAGGAGGAGGAGGAGGAGGAGATTGGATTTATACCCTGCCCTTCACTTGGAGTCTCAGAGCGGCTTACAAACTCCTTTCCCTTCCCCTCCCCACAACAGACACCCTGTGAGGTAGGTGGGGCTGAGAGAGCTCTTTCAAGAACTGCCCTTTCAAGGACAGCTCTTGTCAGAACTATGGCTTGCCCAAGGTCATCCAGCAGCTGCAAGTGGGGAATCAAACCCGGTTCTCCCAGATTAGAGTCCACACACTTAACCACTACACCAAATAGGCTATTTACATAACATGTTCACCCTGGTCACCTCCAGAGTCCTGTTGGGTTATTGTTCTAGAGCTCCAAGCTCAGCCCCTCTCTGGTAGACAGTTCTGGGATGTTCCAACCCCAATACGTTACAGTCTGTCATCTTGTTTGCAACACTGAACTGCCACCGGACATGGGATACCAGAATAAAATTTGATACGCGTAGCCCTGACTTGGATAGTCCAGGGTAGCTATCTCAGAAGCTAAGCTGGGTCGTCCCAGGTTAGCACTTGGATGGGGGATCACCAAGGAAGTCCAGGGTCGTTCCTTCATTCTCCTCTCCTCCATGTTATCCTCACAACCCTGTGTGGAAGGTGGGGCTGAGATTGTGTCACTGGCCCATGGCATAAGTAGGGATCCAGACCTGGGTCTCCTAGATCCTTGTTCAGCACTCTAACCACTACACCACATTGAGGTATGCCAAACGAAACTGGCGAAAGACCCAGCAGACACGAGGACCGGTCACCCTACTGAAGAAAAAAATCCTTAATTCTGATCCTATGTCAAAAAATCATTGAGCTTTCACTCCCTCGGGACCACAATAAAAAGACAACGAACTGGGCCTTTACTTAACCCAAACAGCAAAGCTCACATTCAAGTAGAGTTGCCGGGTACTTCCGGGCGGCTGGCAGGGGATGGGGAGTGGGCTTACCCGGAGCTTGGAGTTTCATCACACATTTCTGCAATGTGCCCACGTGACTTCCAACATGAGCCAGAAGTGACCTAGGGTGACACTCTGGTTTTTCGGCAAAAACTCCATGGTAGAATTAGCTTCTACCATAGAGTGTTCGCCCAAAAAACCAGAGTGTTGTCCCGACGTCCCGGATGTGCCTATGTCACTTCTGGGTCACAATGACGTCACATAGGCACGTTGCTGAAATGTTGGATGTTCCTCCCTTGTTTCTGGGGTAATTCCCCCCGCTGTCCAGCTGATTGCCGGCAGAGAGACGGGGCCTTGGAGCGGGAAAACCCCTGCCTCCACCAGGGGTGTTTGTGTCTGGCATCCCTACTTTCCAGTCTTGTTATAATTTGCCAACATTCTATCTAAAATATTGTTCCATGGTTAGCACAAGCATATTTCTATTCTTTTCTTCTAGAAGACCAGACGAGTGACATTTTGGTTTTTACCACTTAATATTCACTGAAAGGGGGGGAGGGAAATCTCAGGAACACGGTTTTGCCACACAAGCATTTTTTCCTGGTATTTAGGTCACTTTTCATTCTCACTGACAGCGACTGAGATGGGCAAGACGTCGAAACGAAAGCTTCTGGTGGGCCCACCACGCAGAGAGCTTGTATAGCGTTTCTTTTGCGCTCCTTCGCCATTAGGCACGATCGCAGACGTGTCATCAGTGGATTTATTCTGTCCAATGGCACATTTTAAAATTTAACCCTCTTTGAGGGTTCGCAGAACGAGGCTTTCTCTGCCTGCGTCGGCAACTGGTCGTGCGCCTCAGATTTATCGCCTCACTAAGATCCTGGCCTTGATTAGCGTTTCTTCCACGGCTGTCCCGCCACAGTGATCTTTAAGGCCTCACCACGGCACAAATTAAATATGATCCAAAAGGTTAATCTTTCAAATTAGCCCAAGCCTTTACGAGTAACTGACAGAGAGAAGGAGTCTTTCTCGGGCCGGAAGTACCTCAGCGTCTCCCCGCCAGAGCACAGTCTATCAGTGAGGGGCTAGGAAAGCCCCCTCCCCATTAACAAGGAAAACCATACAAGACCAGGTTGGGGCAGCTTTCGGTTCTGTTACATTTTTATGGAGCCTTGAGCTGTTTATAATGAGCAACTAACTATGTTACGGCCTCACTCAGAAGTAGAGTTGTCCATAAGGTTTCCAGGTCTCTCCTGGCAAACAACGGGATGGGTGGGGACTTCCCGGGAGTGGAAAGAAGGCCCAGCTGATGTTGTTGTGACATGTCTACATCTCTTCCGACATGACTTGGGAGTGACGTCATCATGCTGCGACATCAGGGCGACACACTGGTATTTGGGCAAAACCTCTATGGTAAATTTGGCTTCTACCATAGAGTTTCTGCCCAAACAACAGAATATCGCCCTTGATGTTGCCCATGTGATGACATCACTTCTGGGTCACATTGGAAGTAGCATAGACACATTGCTGCAACATTGGTGGGGCCTCGCTCTTTTTCTGGGTAAGTCCCCCCCCCTCGCTGGCCAGCTGATTGGCAGTGGGGCAGTTGGGTCTGGCGATGGGAGCCCCTGCCTCCACCGGGGGGGTGGGGTGTCTGGCAACCCTTCCCGCCAGCCTCCAGGTGAGGGATGGAGATCTCCTGGGACTAAAACTGATCTCTAGATGACGCAGATCAGTTCCCCCAGAGAAAATGGCTGCTTTGGAGGGTGCACTCTCTGGCATTACATTATGTTGAAACCCCTCCTTGGATTCCACCCCACATCTCTAGGGATTTCCCATACAGCCCTACCTAGAGGCCCAGGCTAGACTGGTCTCATCAGATCTTGGAAGCTAAGCAGGATCAACCCTGGTTAGTACTTGGATGGAAGACCACCAGGGCTATTTTTGGGCAGGAACGCACAGGAACGGAGTTCTGGCTGGATTCTGAGTTGGCCACGCCCAGCAGGAACTCATTAGCATAACAGGCCACACCCAACAGCAGAAACTCATTAGGACTGGCTATATTAGGGGTGTGTGGCCTAACATGCAAAGGAGTTCCTGCTACAAAGAAAGCCCTGGGTTTTGACAACAAACAAGGTAAACAGAATAAGAAGCAAAAGGTGGGTGTGGCTGGATGACCACACTTCTGGTAACATGGGGGTGTGGCCTAATATGCTAATGAGTTGTGCTGTCAGGGGTGTGGCCTCATATGCTAATGAGTTTTGCTGTTGGGTGTGGTCTAGTATGCTAATGAGTTCCTGCTGGACGTTTTCTACAAAAAAGCCCTGAAGACCACCAAAAGAGTCCAGGGTTGCCCAGCAGGCAATGAGAAACCATCTCTGAATGTCCTTTGCCCTGACCCAGATGGCCCACGTTAGGCCGGTCTCATTAGATCCCTGGAAGCTAAGAAGGGTCAACCCTGGTTAAGGGTTCGCTGGGCGACCACCAAGGAAGTCCACGGTTGCTATGCAGACACGGGAAATGGGCAACCCACCTCTGTCTGTCTCTTGCTTAGAAACCTCTATGGGATTGCCGTAAGTTGGCTGCGACTTGACAACATTTCCCACCACCAACACTGACATATTGGCCTAGTGTGCCTAGAAAGCTGCTTGGTCACCTAACCATGGTTGGAAGGTTGGAAGTGTCCACGGAGTCTTGGGCCCTCCCCCTTCCCTTCCCTCTCCTGTCCTGCAACAGTTTTCTCCACACCGTATAATTTATGAGGGAACCACAATACAGCTTCAAATTTTGCACCAAGGTGTTTGCCAGCCAAGGTTCGTTCCAAGTAGGGTTGCCAGGTCTGGGTTTGGAAATACCCAGAGGTTTTGGGGGCGGAGCCTGGGAAGGGCGGGGTCTGGGAAGGGGGAGGGATCTAAGGATGGTCTAGTCCCATAGAGTTCTCCCTCCAAAGCGGCCATCTTCTCCAGGGGGACTGATCTCAGTCGTCTGGAAAACAACTGTAATACCGGGAGGATGGGAACCTTAGTTCTGATTCTTGTGTAACTGCTGTCTGATAGACAAATAGATGTGTAGAAGTTTGGGGTGGGATTGTAGAGTCTGAGTTCCAGTGCGAGGTAGAGAGCATTTGCCAGCCGATTTAAAAAAGAAGGCTTTCAGCTGGGCAGAAAAGAGGACTGGTTTGCTACTACTTCAGACACCTGAAATAGAACCAGAGATAAGTTCATTTTTTAAAAGTTATAGAAAACAATATTCCATTCAGCTTCATGTTGCTTTTCATTTTAAGTATCCATGGGTCTTTTCCAGGATAATTTGAAGAACGTGGGCCGCGGTCACACATGCCAGATAACAGAGGGGAAGCAAGGCTATTTGCGCCATATCAATTTGACCCGCCACTGCATGATCAGACACAGCGGCAGGTGAATTGGGTTTTTTTCCTTTGCCGCGTGTTTCCGGTGCGCTTCAACGAGGGATCAGTGACGCAATGGGAGCGCACCGGAGCGATAACACTGGGAAGTCCATCTGTGGCCCATCGCAAACCCGTTTGATACTGCCATTTCCCCAGTATTTTTTAAGTGCACTTCTTCAGCGGGGCGAAACGGGTTGGCAACACGTGTGGGACTCTTGCCAAATGTTCTCATGTGATCGTGCCCGTAAAATCCGCCCAGCATTCATGCGTATCACACGGCTACTCCTGCGTGTGATCGGGACCGTAAAGAAGAAGTTAAGCACTGGTTTGTTTCTAATGAAATAATGAGCTGTATCAAGAGGCCGATAACTTTCAGAATAGCAGGATTACTCCTGAGGAAGATGGGGACGAAATGAGCTTATATCCGGGTGCTCATTGAGAACAATGTAGACTATGGACTTTCCCTGGAGAATGATGGACTTTTCTTTGTAGTATCGTAAAGGTTTATTCATGAAATAATACATGATGCTTACCTTGAAAAGGTTTACTAAATCTCACTGACACCACAGTGTCTGCTTCTTTGATGTATTCCTCCGGAGAAAATGGCTGCTTTGAAGGGTGGACTCTATGGCATTGGACCATATGGAATGGGCCTGATCCCACACCTCCCATTTTTGCATTTCTGTTTTTCTCTCCGCCCAGCCTCCAGCAGGAATATATTTCACATTGTGATAACTGAATCGTGATGTGTGTGTTATGTTTCTAACTCCTGATAAGATTTATATTTCTGTGTTAAAGCTATGATAACCAGCAGCTCCAGCAACGATAACCATGTCCAAATATATCTTATTGTAGGCAACAAGGAAAGACTGCTGGGGAAACCGATTAAGATATTTTTTTTTAAAAAAAAGGTCTATTTATGGGAGCCTCCCTTCCTGCCAGCCCGTTATCCACCAAATAAACAGCGGCGCGATCGATGAAAATCACTGTTTACTCAAAAGGGATCTTAAAGTTAATGATTGCAGAAAATGCAAGGCCTGCTTTTCTGCCGTGGAACCTCACTCCTTCAAGTCAAGAAACGAAGAGAGTTAGCAATTTTTCCAAATTAAAATGTCACCTTTGCTCCACGTGTACAAGTTAAATAGTTCGGCCTGGGCATTCGACAAATAGTTCGACAAAGGGCCCAGCCTGGGGAGTAACAGCAGATGAAGTGGACTTTTGGGTGCAGGAGGGCCCTCTGACTGCCATGTTGATCCTGTGAACTCAGGCAGATCACGAGAGGGAGGGCAGGAAGGGTTGCCTCCGCGCTTAGTTCTCATGGCCCTTTCTTACATGCCCGGGGAAATGCTCAGGGTTATTTTTGGACGGGAACGCACAGGAACGGAGTTCCGGCTGGCTCCCAAGTTGGCCACGCCCAGCAGGAACACATTAGCATAACAGGCCACACCCAACAGCAGAAACTCATTAGGATTGGCTACATTTGGGGTGTGTGGCCTAACATGCAAAGGAGTTCCTGCTACAAAGAAAGCCCTGGGGTTTTGACAACAAACAAGGTAAACAGAATAAGAAGCAAAAGGTGGGTGTGGCTGGGTGGCCACACTTCTGGTAACATGGGGGTGTGGCCTAATATGCTAATGAGCTGTGCTGTCCGGGATGTGGCCTATTATGCTAATGCGTTCCTGCTGGGCTTTTTCTACAAAAAAAGCCCTGGAAATGCTGATTGCCACTTTGGGGTCAGGAAGCAATCCTGGAGGTTTTTTAGGCATCTTCTGGGCATGGAACCGGGTCACTGCGGGTGTGGAGGGGGAGGCATTTGTGAATTTCCTGCATTGTGCAGGGGGCTGGACTAGATGACCCTGGAGGTCCCTTCCAACTCTATGATTCTATGATTCTATATTTTATGGGATACTTACATTACAGTTAGTACTCTCTGTGAAAAGAACAGCTTGTTTCTCAGGTAACGCTCTCCTCAAATATACCCATATTGTGTGATACACACACACACTCATTTTCAGGGATGTCTCTGTTTGTTTTTTTCCTCCTCCCAGCTGCAAACTGTGAGAATGAGTCGCTTTGAAACCTGTCGTAAAGATGACATAAAACATTTAACGGCACCCGCTCACAACCTCGTTGCCACTGGGCAGTAACATGCCACAGACAGCCAACATTTTGAATTGATATTGCCCACGCTAAGACAGTCTTGGAAGAAAACCAAAAGGCAATTCTCTCTCTCTTTCTCTCTGAGAGAAATGCATTTTAAGGACACCATAAAGCGACACATAAAAGGACCAGATATACTTTTGTACTGCAAATGAGGCGGCTTGTGCAGGTGAGAGCCGGGAATGTTTTATGTCTTAAGAAGGGAACTCGGTTCTCCATTTTGCCCCCAGGGAACATACCACCGGCTCTGCTAAATACACTTTGCAAGGGATTTGAGCAATTAGTCTTTCTTAAGGAGGTATGATCGTGTACATTTGTGATCTGTAAAACACAGGGAGGAGCCAGTGTTGGGGTTGCCAATCTCCAGGTGGAGTCTGGAGATCAGTAAGAATCAGATAGATAGATAGATAGATAGATAGATAGATAGATAGATAGATAGATAGATAGATAGATAGATAGATAGATAGATAGATAGATAGATAGATAGATAGATGATAGATAGAAAGTCCCCTCACCATAAAATCAACGCCCAGGTCGAACCCCTGTACCTAGAAACACGAAATTCAGGGAGAGCACTCCTACCATGGCACAGACGCTCACTAAGAGGGTTTTTTTAGAAATTCAACCCCTAAGGAGGTCAAAAGGGGTAAAATGTTCTAACCCCCATTGATTCCTATGTGGCTGCTCGGCTGCTGCCTCCTTGCACACACACCCCTCTCTGATTGGTCAGCCGTGGAGCTCAGTGTTCTGAGGTTAAAAAATACCCACAGTTATAGGAGACTGCAGAGATCTGATGTCAGTTGAGGAAATCAGGAATGGCCAACAACCACCTGTGTGGTGCAGCCCTGCAACTGGAACATCATCAAGACCACACTGCTCACTGGCAGTGCTCTGGGAGAGTCGGTGTTCACGCCACACATACCACTCATACCATCAGAAAACCCCTTTGAGTTCAAGAGGCGGCAGTCCTCCCCTCAAGATCTGCTTTGCTACGACCAACAAGTCCCAAGGCCAGACCCCAAAGGTGGCTGGGATTGACTTAAGTGACGGCTGCTTCTCACGTGGACAGTTCTACGTGGCCTGCTCCAGAGTGAGCCCACCAAGCGCCCTGGTGATCCTAGCACCTGAGGGCAGAACCCCCAATGTGATCTACAGAAAGGTCCCTCAGTAGAGAGAGTGGGGTGGGGGGGAAGTACGTGTGTCTCACTTCATTTTTTACATGACGGTCTTCTTCCATTAGAACCCCTACAACAAATGTTACATTTCAAAACTTCACATCATCAGTATTATAACAGGATTTATGGAACTTAAGTACTGTAGTGAAGCACGGGTATCAAGCTCGTAGAATCACAGAGTCACAGAATCATAGAGTTGGAAGGGACCTCCAGGTACAGATGATGATGAAGAAGAAGACAACAAGAGTTTGGATATCTACCCCGCCCCTCACTGCCCAAAAGTGTCTCAGAGTGGCTTACAAACTCCTTTCCCTTCCCCTCCCCACAACAGACACCCTGTGAGGTAGAAGAAGAGGAAGAGATTGGATTTCTACCCCGCCCTTCACTGCCCAAAGGCATCTCAGAGCAGCTTACAGACTCCTTTCCCTTCCCCTCCCCACAACAGGCATCCTGTGAGGTAGAAGAAGAGGAAGAGTTTGGATTTCTACCCCGCCCTTCACTGCCCAAAGGCGTCTCAGAGCGGCTTACAGACTCCTTTCCCTTCCCCTCCCCACAACAGACACCCTGTGAGGTAGAAGAAGAGGAAGAGATTGGATTTATACCCCACCCTTCACTACCCAAAGGCGTCTCAGAGCGGCTTACAGACTCCTTTCCCTTCCCCTCCCTACAACAGGCACCCTGTGAGGTAGAAGAAGAGGAAGAGATTGGATTTATACCCCGCCCTTCACTACCCAAAGGTGTCTCAGAGCGGCTTACAGACTCCTTTCCCTTCCCCTCCCCACAACAGGCATCCTGTGAGGTAGAAGAAGAGGAAGAGATTGGATTTATACCCCGCCCTTCACTGCCCAAAGGCGTCTCAGAGCAGCTTACAGACTCCTTTCCCTTCCCCTCCCCACAACAGGCATCCTGTGAGGTAGAAGAAGAGGAAGAGATTGGATTTATACCCCACCCTTCACTGCCCAAAGGCATCTCAGAGCAGCTTACAGACTCCTTTCCCTTCCCCTCCCCACAACAGGCATCCTGTGAGGTAGAAGAAGAGGAAGAGTTTGGATTTATACCCCGCCCTTCACTGCCCAAAGGCGTCTCAGAGCGGCTTACAGACTCCTTTCCCTTCCCCTCCCCACAACAGACACCCTGTGAGGTAGAAGAAGAGGAAGAGATTGGATTTATACCCCACCCTTCACTACCCAAAGGCGTCTCAGAGCGGCTTACAGACTCCTTTCCCTTCCCCTCCCTACAACAGGCACCCTGTGAGGTAGAAGAAGAGGAAGAGATTGGATTTATACCCCGCCCTTCACTACCCAAAGGTGTCTCAGAGCGGCTTACAGACTCCTTTCCCTTCCCCTCCCCACAACAGGCACCCTGTGAGGTAGAAGAAGAGGAAGAGATTGGATTTATACCCCACCCTTCACTACCCAAAGGTGTCTCAGAGCGGCTTACAGACTCCTTTCCCTTCCCCTCCCCACAACAGGCATCCTGTGAGGTAGAAGAAGAGGAAGAGATTGGATTTATACCCCGCCCTTCACTGCCCAAAGGCGTCTCAGAGCAGCTTACAGACTCCTTTCCCTTCCCCTCCCCACAACAGGCACTCTGTGAGGTAGAAGAAGAGGAAGAGATTGGATTTATACCCCGCCCTTCACTGCCCAAAGGCATCTCAGAGCGGCTTACAAACTCCTTTCCCTTCCCCTCCCTACAACAGGCACCCTGTGAGGTAGGTGGGGCTGAGAGAACTTCTGACAGAAACTGTCCTTGAGAGAACAGCTGTGCCAGAGCTTGTGACTGACCCAAGGTCACATCAGCAGGTGCAAGTGGAGGAGTGGGGAATCAAAGCCGGTTCTCCCAGATTAGAGTCCGCGCACTTAACCACTACACCCAACTGGCTCAGGTACACACCTGAGGGTTCTTCTGAAGAAGTGAGCCGTGACTCACGGAAGCTCCTCCCCCGCCACAATTTTTTCAGGCGCTCCTGGACTCTGGCTCTTTTTTGTGCTGCTACAGACAGACTAACACGGCTGCCCGTCTTGACCTATCTATTAAGGAACAGACACAAAACTGCCGATCCACTAACCAGTCTGTGTGACTTGGCACTAAAAATCGGCCTCTCTGTCAGACGACAGGAAAGGGAATGATGTCACACCGGTTGTTCAAAAGGGGGTCCGGATGTGATCCCCGGAATGACCAGTTACCCTAACATCTGTCCCAAGTAAATCAGAGGAAGCCGTTATTAAAGACAGGATTATTAAGCTCCTCGAGGAATAAAGCCCGATGAGAGAAAAACAGCCCGGTTTCCGAAAAGAGGAGTCCCGTTCCACTAATCTTTGAGCAGGCTAACAAGCATCTGAATAAGGGTGATGAAGCAGACGTCTGTTTGCTCCGACCTCCAAAAGGCTTTTGATAATGCCCCTCACTCCCGAGGAATTTTTGCACTCCTGGGATAAAGACTGGATTAAATATGGATTGAAAATTGACGGAACGGTCAGGGCGGTGCTTTCCACCACCACCCGTTCTGGCTGTGCTTTTAACTTGCGTGCATTGGTTTTTAGCTGTGTGTTTTAATTGTGTATCGGTTTTCGCTTGTGGCCGGACACTCCAGGGCGCTTTCACGCACGCTAAAGAGCGCACGATCAATCCCCTTCCAGTGCCCGCTGCAACTCTATTTTATTGTCTGAAATGGCAAAACCCACTTGCGAACCGCCGCGGAAGTGAATCGAAATGGCATTATTTCACCTGTGCGAAAACGCCACATATGAAGTTTGTTTCCTTGCAGCCTTCACTGCCCTGTCACCAAAAAAATAAATAAATGCACTTCCTAGAGACACTAAATCAAAATCCAACCATGCAAGAGAAAACTCAGTACAATGGAAAAGTAGTATTACAATGATAACAACATATAAGACAGATGCAGTATGCACAATCAGGGGCTGCGGTGGCTTAGTGGTTATGACGCATGTTGGCCACATGCCCACGGAAACTTCTTCGGACAGCTCTGGCTCTTCAGCTTGGAAACTGAGATAAAACCACCCCCTAGAGTCAGATTCGACTGGCTTTCGAGCAAGGGAAAGTATAGGGAAATACCTAATATGCACAATACTCCAAGTCAACATCAAAAATCAACATCAAAAATACATAATGACAAGTGATTAGACCAACAATTTATCCAAAGTGGAATACAATCTTATATCAATCTTGAGCCGACATAAATGGTTTTAGCTGACACAATATGCTACCAAATGTCCATAAACACCAAAGGAGGCACAATGAGGTGACGGGTAAGTCGCTTCTCTCTTCTCAACGGTAATCCGATTGATGATTCAGACCATTGCCTCAAGATTGATGGTGGGCTTTTTGTCATTATACCCTGCTGAGGTGGCCACCCTGTAACAACCAGTGTGACATAGGAATTAGTGCTTCCAAGCAGGGTCTGCTGGATCCAGGTTCTTGCTGCGGAAGCTGAGTGGGTGATTTCAGACCAGTCACAGACTTTCAGCCTAACCTACCTTACAGAGTTGCTGTGCAGATAAAAAGTGGGAGAGGAGAATGATGTGAGCTGCTTTGGTCCCTGCTGCAGAGAAAGACTGTACTCTTCCTAGGTAGAGGCTGCAGGGAGGGGGCAGCAGATGGAAACCTGAAGTCAGAGGGGCAGATAACAGTACGTTGATGGTTGTCTGGGAAGGAGATAGGGTTGCCAACTCCAGGTTGGGGAATTGCTGGAGATTTGAGGGGTGGACCCTGGAGAGGGTGGGATTTGAGAAGGGGGTGGGACCTCAGAAAGGTACAATGCCGTAGACTCCACCCTCCAGACCAGCCCTTTCCTCCTGTGGAACCATTGTTGCCAATCTCCAGTTGAGGGCTGGAGATCACTCAGAATTACAACTGCTCTTCAAGTGGCAGAGATCTGTTCCCCTGGAGAAAATGGTGGACTCTGTTTCATTATACCCGGTTGAGGTCACCACAGCAAATTGACGCTGAGTGCCCAAGGCTGGGGCACCCGCCCAGAGCCTCTTTCTTGAGCTCGTTGTATTTATTTCCACAATAGGCCTTATTCCTAGTTGTAAATAAAATGCTAAGTATCAGAATAAGCCAGGAAGAGACTGCTTAGTGCCGAAAGTGCTGCTAGAACATCTAAGAAAAACTCCATCGAGGCAATTTAAAAAAAAAAAAAAAAGCTGAATTACTGTCTGAGCGTGGAGATCTTCTTGCTTTTGTGGGACGCAACAGCAGTACATCCTGAGCAGAGAGCTGCTTGCTCTGACCCTGCTCCCTAGCGTTCCAGTTTGGGCTGGCCTAATCTAGCTGAGACACACATATACGCCCACATCCTGACCCTCTTCGGCTAGTCAGCCTGGCTGCCTAGACAACAACTCCCCAAAGCCTCGCTTCTCACACGGAGTCAGGGCAAGACTGAATTCCAGCCGAGCGATAGTCTTGCCTAGAAAAGAAAATGCGCAAAACCAAGTGACAAGCAAACACGGAATCCATTTCGCCACAGACGTGAATCCTGGGAAACGGTGGCCATTTGCTTCCTGAACATTCATGCAAAAGCGAGGCACATGATCATTTGTGCTCATCCCACCATATTAAGAAGCACTTCATACAAATACGATGCCCAAGTAGTGTTCCTAGGTCCTCCGGCCACTGGTGGGGTGGGCGGATGGTGGTCCAGGTTGGGAAATTCCTGGAAATTTGGGGGCGGAGCCTGTGGAGGACAGCAACCTCAGTGGGTTACAATGCCCTAGAATCTACCTTCCAAATCACCCATTATCTCCAGGAAACTGATCTTTGTAGTTTGGATAGAAGCTGTAATTCTGGGGGGTCCCCAGGTCCCACCTGGTGGCTGGCTTTCTTACGTACAAGCAAGCAGGTTGAAAGCAGGCCAGATTTCAGGATGGAGCTCTGACCTGCATAGCGCAGGCAAGCCCGATCTCTTCGGATCTCAGAAGCTAAGCAGGGTCAACTCTGGCAAATACTTGGATGGGAGACCTCCTTGGAATACCAGAGGCGGGAGGCGGGGACAGGCTTTATTTAGCCACCTCTCTGAATATTCTCCAGGACCACAGTAGAGGGTCAGTCACCAGAGGTCACCGTGACTTCCAGGTGCACATACACATATGCAAACACACATGCACATATGAAAAAAAACAGATTTCACAAAGGCCACTGGAAGTTTCAAGTCAGCCTAATGCAGTGGTTCCCTACCTTTCCAGTATAGTAAAAGGTAAAGGTAAAGGTTTCCTTTGCTCGAAAGCCAGTTGAATCCGACTCTAGGGGGCGGTGCTCATCTCCGTTTCCAAGCTGATGAGCCAGCGCTGTCCGAAGACTTCTCCGCGGTCATGTGGCCGGCATGACTAAACGCCGAGGCACATGGAATGCTGTTACCTTCCCATCGAAGCAGTACTTATTTATCTACTTGCAAGTTCTTGCTTCTAAACTGCTAGATTGGCAGGAGCTGGGGCCAGAGACAGGAGCCCAGTCCGTCTTGTGGCACTCGGGTCTCGAACTGCCTAACTACAGACCTTCCAGTCTGCAGCTCAGCGTCTTAACTTCTGAGCCACCACGGCTGGTATGGTGACCCATATGTCCAAATTTACTTTGTACGGCGACCCATCCAGGGCTGACCCAAATGCTTTTGGTGCCACAGGCAAACTACAACTTGGGCATCCATCTGTTCTAGAATTCCGTTTCCTAGAGTGCCCAACCAGATGTTTTTAAGAAACCAACAAACATCACACAAAAGCGTGCAGCTGACCCCACTGTGAAGCAACTGGAAGTTCATCTCCTCTCCTGTTAGCTGGGCCAAAGCCAGAGTTTGAGGAAGGGGGCGTGGAGGACCCCAAGTTGAGGAGCTATGCAAAAATGCCAGATAGTCATCATGAAGAGGTTGGCGGCAAGGGGCACTCGGTGCAGTACATCTCCACTGCAGGTAGAGGGCAGCGAGGCTCTGCAGGGGCTGAGCAAGAGGCTCCCCCCCATTATTGTCACAAACGGGGAGTGGGGGAGATGACGTGAGAAGTCGGCAAGGAGTGGGGGGAAGAGAAGGACGCAAAGGGCAAGAACATCCATTAGGGAGGGCTGGCCTGCACCCTCCAGAGCAGGGGTGGCCAAACGGTGGCTCAGGAGCCGCATGTGGCTCTTCACACATATTGTGAGGCTCCCAGCAGGGCAGCTGGGGAAGTGAAGGGGAGGCATGCCTCCCTGATCGGTCTTTCCTTCCCCAACCAGTGTTCCCCTCCCTGAGTAGGCTTGAGGTGGGGGGAAGAGAAGAGAAAGAAAGAACCTTTATCTTTAAATTATTTCTTTTCATCTTTCTTTCTCTCTCTTCCTCCCTTCCTCCCCCCCCATCTATTTTCTTTTATTTGGTTTCTGATTCTCTCTCTCTACCTCTTTCATTTTTCTTTCCACCTCTCTCTCTTTATCTACCTCTTTCATTCTTTCTTTCCACCTCTCTCTCTTTCTCTCTCTACCTCTTTCATTCTTTCTTTCCACCTCTCTCTCTTTCTCTCTACCTTTCATTCTTTCTTTCCACCTCTCTCTCTTTCTCTATCTCTTTCATTCTTTCTTTCCACCTCTCTCTCTCTTTCTCTACCTCTTTCATTCTTTCTTTCCACCTCTCTCTCTCTTTCTCTCTACCTCTTTCATTCTTTCTTTCCACCTCTCTCTCTCTCTCTCTCTCAGACAAATAAATATCATTGGACAAATAAATATTCTCAACATCTGTTTTCACCCCTTTTGTTTTTATTTTGGCAGTCTCGTTTCATGCTAATAAAAGGTAAATTGGCATATTTCCCAATAAAAATACGTGTGTGTTATATTTGTTTACGACTTGTGGCTCTCAAACATCTGCCGTTTATTCTATGTGGCTCTTACGTTAAGAAAATTTGGCCTCCGCCCCCCCTACTCCAGAGGCTTTGTAAACCACTTTGGGGTCCTGACCCACAGATTAGGAAACAGTGTTATAATGGAACCACAATGAGAGCCAGCGTGGTTTAGTGGTTAAAGCAAAAATATTCCTGCACAGGAAAGAAACAGAGGTCTTTCCAGAAACAGGTGCCGTGGTAAATCTTACAGCTAAACAAAAGATATGGCATACTCATTAACAAACCCACCTTGAAAAAGACAAATATGAAGACGTGATGGAGTTTTGTAAAATTATGCCTGGGGTGGAAAGAGTTGACACAGAGAACTTTTTCTCCCTCTCCCAAAAGACTCGAATTCAGGGGCATCCACTGAAGCTGATGGGCAATAGGTTCAGGGGGGATAGAAGGAAATACTATTTTACACAGAGAGTGATTAGAATGTGGAATTCACTGCCAGAGGATGTGGTGATGGCCACGGGAATGAATAGCTTTAAAGAGGGATTAGATAGATTCATGGAGAATAAGTCTATTAATGGCTACTAGCCATGGTGATTGAAGGGGAACCTCCACATTCAGAGGCACTAATCCTCTGGATCCCATAGCTAAGAGGCAACATCAGGAGAAGGCCTCAGCTGTTCTCACCCATTGTTGGCCCTCTGGAGGAACTGGTTGGCCACTGTGTGAGACAGGATGCTGGACTAGATGGACCACTGGTCTGATCCAGCAGGGCTCTTATGTTCTTTTGAGAACTTGGTCTCTATGCCCTGTTGTTGGGCCTCCAGAGGAACTGGTTGGCCTCTGGGTGAGACAGGATGCTGGACTAGATGTACCATTGGTCTGATCCAGCAGGGTTCTTCCTATGTTCTTATGTTCTTAAAGTGTTGGACTGGGATCTGGAAGGCCCACGTTTGAATCTCCACTCTGCTGAGGAAGTCCGCTTGGGTCAGTCCCGTGCTCTCAGCTGAATCTACCTCACAGGGTTGTGGTGAGGGCAAAATGGAGGAGAGACAAAGGTCGTGAGCTGCTTTGGGTCCCTATTGGAGAGAAGGGCGGAGTATAAATGAAGGGGGAGCCTTTGGCCGAAAGCTACACTGTACCAGCAAATAATATACAAGAGATAGCTCATAAGAACATCAGAAGAGCCCTGCTGGATCAGACCAGTGGTCCATCTAGTCCAGCATCCCGTCTCACCCGGTGGCCAACCAGTTTCTCTGGATGGCCAACAACAGGGCACAGAGGCTGAGGCCTTCCTAAGAACATCAGAAGAGCCCTGCTGGATCAGACCAGTGGTCCATCTAGTCCAGCATCCCGTCTCACCCAGTGGCCAACCAGTTCCTCTGGATGACCAACAACAGGGCATCAGGACTGAGGCCTTCCTAAGAACATCAGAAGAGCCCTGCTGGATCAGACCAGTGGTCCATGTAGTCTGCCATCCTGTCTCATGCAGTGGCCGACCAGTTCCTCTGGAGGGCCAACAACAGGGCACAGAGGCTGAGGCCTTACTAAGAACATAAGAACAGCCCTGCTGGATCAGACCAGTGGTCCATCTAGTCCAGCATCCCGTCTTACCCAGTGGCCAACCAGTTCTTCTGGACGGCCAACAATAGGGCAGAGAGGCCGAGGCCTTCCCCTGATGTTGCCTCCTGGCTCTGAGATTCAGAGATTTAGTGCTTCTAAACCTGGATGTTCCCCTCAGCCACCACGGCAAGTAGCCATCGATAGATTTGCCTCCCATGAATCTACCGAATCTAAGAAAATGTATAAATACACAAACTTGAATGCATCCTGTTTCGGACTCCGAAATCGCCTCTGTCACTTCACACGTCTGCTTGTCTTAACTCAGATGATCAGTTCCCACAGTTCTCAGATAATAACATAATCCTCACAGGGACATAAACACGCAGGACAGGGCCCAATGTTCTTCGTCGTCTCGTACGGTTTCTCTTTCACGTTCATGCCTAATTACCTCAAAATTCAACCTCTCTGTTTAATTTAATCTGTAGAGAGCAGAAACAGAAAGCAGGAGGGGAGGAGCGGCGTCCGAAACACAACCGCTTACAAAAGCAACGCCTGGACATGTAATGAAATGACTAATTAGGAAGACGCTTAAAAGGCACTTAAAAATAAACACTTGCAAATAGAGTTGCCAGGTCCGACTCAGGAAATACGTGGGGACATTGGGGGTGGAGTCAGGAGCCAGGATCTGACATCACTTCTGTGATGTCACTAAGGTTGCCAGGTGAGGCCCACAAGCCAGAAGGGAGCCCTGGCAGTCACATTTAAGCATTCCTTTTAAAAGCAATTCCTTTTAAATGCTTTCCCTCCATTGGAAAAAAAAATGGAAGATGGGGGTACCTTCTCTTGGGGCTCATAAAATTGGACCCCCTGGTCCAATCTTTTTGAAACTTGAGAGAGTTTTTTTTTTTTTTTTCAGGAGAGGCACCATCAGCTATGGTGAAAATTCAGTGCCTCTACCTGAAAAAACTGTTCCCCCCGTGCCTTAGACACCCACAGATCGATTCTCCATTATACCCGACGGGGACTGGTCTCCAAAGAGTATAGAGCCCAGTGTCCATTCTCCCCCTGCTTTCTGACAGCCCTAAAGTGGGGGAGGGGCTCCAGACCAGGGGTCCCCTGCCCGCAACTGGGGATTGGCAACTCTGCTTCTGAAATATGCATGCAACTTTTTCAATGAAATAAAGAACTGGCCCTGATACTCCTTAGAATCATAGAATGTTAGAGATTGAGGGGACCTTGCAGGTCATCTAGTCCAACCCCTGCACTCTGCAGGAGCATAGCCGAAAGATGGCCCTACAACGTACCCAAAAGATGGTCGTCCAGCCTCCGCTTGAAAACGTCCAGGGAGGGAGCATCCACCACCTTCCGAGGCAGACTGTTCCACTGCTCAACCACTCTTACAGTTAGGAAGTTTCTCCTGATATTTAGCCGGTAACGACTCCCTTGTAATTCCCACCCATTAGATCTAGTCTTATAATCCGGAGCCAGAGAGAGAGAGAGAGAGGGAGGGAGAGAGAGAGCTTGTGTGCTTACCATGGCACATAAATAATTCTGTTCATATTGTTTTCATACATAATAATCCACTTGCTGAGTCTCTTCTTCTTCTTCTTCCTTCTTCTTCTTCTTTCTTCTTCTTCTTCTTCTTCTTCTTCTTCTTCTTCTTCTTCTTCTTCTTCTTCTTCTTCTTCTTCTTCTTCTTCTTTGTCTCCTCCTCCTCCTCTTTCTTTTGTTTACAACATTGGTGGTGGAAAGTGCTGTTAAGTCGCAGCTGACTTGTGGAGACCCTGAAGGGTTTTCAAAGCAAGAGCCGAACAGAGGTGGTTTGCCATTGCCTGCCTCTGCTTCACAACCGTGGACTTCTATGGTGGTCTCCCATCCAAGTACTAACCAGGGCTGATCCTGTTTAGATTGTGAGATCTAATGAGATTGGGCTAGTATGGGCCATCCAGGTTGAGGAAAGGAATGAACCGAGTCAATTTGCCATTTCCTGGACTTCCGTAGCAACCCTGGACACTGCAAGACTAGATCTAATGGGTGGAAATTACGAGGGACTCGTTACCAGCTAGATATCAAGAGAAACTTCCTAACTGTAAGAGTGGTTGAGCAGTGGAACAGACTGCCTTGGGAGGTGGTGGATGCTCCTTTGCTGGACGTTTTCAAGCAGAGGCTGGACGACCATCTTTCGGGTATGTTGTAGGTATGTAGGGCTATCTTTCGGCTCTGCTCCTGCAGAGTGTAGGGGTTTGGACTAGATGACCTGCAAGGTCCCTTCCAACTCTAACATTCTATGATTCTATGGTGGTCTCCCATCCAAGCGTTAGCCATGGCTGGCCCTGCTTAGCTTCTGAGATTTGATGAGACTGGGCTAGTATGGGCCATCCAGGTCAGGGTGAAAATAAGTACTGGCAGATTTGTTTTCAAGACTGCTTTCTCACAGCCTCTACTCCCTGGCTCCCCTCTGCCACTGCAGCCCCCTCTGGTGTGATTTTTTTTTTTTAAGTTTAGCTTCATTACTTAGGCATCACCATGCACCTTCTGTGTCTGCCCATGAACCCAGATAACCTTTTGGTCAGTGCTTGAGACTACTGAGCAGGCCAGGTATGGCACGGCTGCCATACCTGAGATGAACTTTGTAAGGGGGCATCTAGGCAAATCAGGGGTGCTGTTCACACATCATCAAGAAATTTCAGACAAGGTCAGTTTGCCTGGCAACTGTGTGTGAGTCAAAGTTCTCGGCATGTCTAGCTTTAACTTTTGGATGTCCACTGGGATTCCCAGACCCCCCACTGGTGGTGGGGAATCCCCCACTTTGGGACTCTTTAGAAGAAGAGGAAGAAGCAGAGATTAGACATATACCCTGCTCTTCACTTGGAGTCTCAGAGCAGCTTACAATCTCCTTCCCTTCCTCTCCTCACAACGGATACCCTGTGAGGTAAGTGGGGCCGAGAGAGCGCTTTTGAGAATTGCTTTTGAGAGAACAGCTCTGAGAGAACTTGTGACTGACCCAAGGTCACACCAGCAGCTGCATGTGGAAGAGTGGGGAATCAGACCCGGTTCTCCCAGATTAGCGTCTGCGCTCCTAATCATTACACCAAACTGGCTCTCAGCTGGCCGGCGGGGGACTTACCTTGACATAGAGAGTCCTCCATCGTTCCCAAAGGTAAGCACAAAGGAAACGTCAGGTCCTACAATGCCAAGACCACGGCCACACAACCCGGAAAATCTACAGCAACTAAAATTTAGTGTGTTTAAAAGATAATAATTTTAAAAAGTAGCCAAATTCTTCATACTTCATTTAGGGCAGAATTACATTATCACAGGTCCGTATTTTCCACAGTGATGGTAAAAACAGCCTGCAGGTACTGATTTTCAACGGGGAAATGATGCAAGAAGAAAGGGGATTAAATCACTCCGATACTGACCTTCCCTTTCAAATCACGGCCCCAGCAGCTAAGGATGCCAGCCTCCAGGTGGGATTTGGGGTCCCATGGGATTACAGTTTATTCCCAGACTACAGAGATCAGTCCCCATGGAGAAAAGGGATGCTTTGGAAGGTGGACTCTAGGGCATTGTACCCCATTGTGGTCCCTGTCCTCCCATGCCTCCATCCCCAAATCTCCAGGGAAACCCCCCACTGGCGGCCAGGAGTGACCCAACAGCCCGATCAACAGGGGTGTTCCGCTTAAATAAAATCACTGGAGGAAAAGAATTGGAGAGCTAGGCGTCCCGTGTCGTTCCACCCGCAGGGTCGTACATCCTATGTCATCGGCATGTGATTGCTACCACTGATTGATTTAGCTCATTCCCAGATAAAAATTAAGAGAAGTAAGAAATAATTTTAATGGCACAGGGTGGCAGAGAGGAAGGAAAGATCAAGGAAATGACTGCGGTAAAAATACACTTCAGACAGCATGAAGCCAGGCATGTCTCACCAAATATATCTGAGATAAACAGAGTGAAAGAGACGATCCAGGTTTTATTTTAATCTTCGCGTACTCTGGAAGATAATTTTACATTTATATGGGGTCCTCCCCCTAACTTCCGCCTTTAACACTGCACCGGAATCATTTAGCTATTCTTCTTTCGTGTTGGAGTAACCAACGTTGGGCCCTTTGACAACATTTCAGATGTTTCACACACTTGAAAACACGCTGATTAGATTCTGTGGAGCAATCTACATACCGCGGGCTATAAATAAGGATACGCCACACTTCATTTCTTAATTTTCAATTGGCAGTCAAGTGTTTTTTTCTAAACAGAGGTATAAATATGCAGCTCCAATGTGCTTTTCTTCACACCCTCCATCTCTTTTTTTCCCAATTTCCCTTGATTTCCCTCACCTGTAACCCCCTATTTTCCAAGGGCTTGATTTAGAGGGTTGCCAGGCGACCAGAGGGGGATGAGAGGGGGACATACCTAGAGAAAGAGAAAGGCCCAGCCCTCATTGCCGGCGGTGCACAGGAAGTGACATCATCACACCAGCAATGTCCAGGCAATGCTCTGGTATTTGGGCAAAAACTCTATGGTCAGATTGGCTTCTACCATATTGTTGTTGCCCAAAAATCAGAGCATCACCTGGACATCACTGGTGTGATGATGTCACTTCCTGTGTGACACCAGCATTGAGGATTGGGCCTTTCTCTTTCACCAGTAAATCCCCCCCACTGGCCAGCTGATTGGTGGCTGGGGGGAAGGGACTGGTGGCGGGGGACCCTATCTTGCAATCCTATCGATTCACCTTGCCTCTCTTCAGTTTCTCCCAACACTTCCAGGACACTGACTATGCTTTCCCAAAGGTAAGCACAAAGGAAAATATATATAAAAATGACTTCACAAACTCACACGAACACACCCACAGACCTTTAAAGCAGAATCATTGCTCAACACGAAAGGCTATCCAAGAAAAGGAGGTATCTTTAAATTACACTTAAACCGGGAAGCCCTAATGCTGTCTCAAGTTAAATTTTCTTGCGAGTAAAATTGTTTAGGCAACAGACTATGTCCAAATCCATTTCCGTAATACTTTTCCTGGCTCAGCTGGCTGCATTCATTTAGCAGATTCAATCTTTCCTTCTTTTTGCTGACTGAAGGTAGAAACCCCAGCTTAAAGCATGCCAATATTATCATTTGCAGTACATTTCCCTCGCTGGTGTCACGCATTATTGCTCAGTCTTTGGACGAGATCATGTAGGTCATGACAAGTTCTAAGCAAACATGAGGACTAAGCCTTGCCGAAACCTCTTTGGAATTCATCAAAGGACATATTTCTGTCAAATAACCTATTAAAAGTTTTTTTTAAAAAAATAACAATCAGGATGGGGAGAGGACACCTCCTCATTCCAAGTTCTGTGGCTTCCCCCAGGGCATTTACCGAGTGGCACTTAAATTCCACGCAAGCATACAGAAGTGGAACCACGGCAGCTGGTTCATGTTAGACCTTCCATTCAAGGGAAAAGGTTGGGGGCGAGGAGGGGGAAGAGAGAGACTTCTTAATTCCATTTAATTATAGCAATTGCATCCCTGTGTCATTTCTGTTCATCTGTGATAATGCAGAAATATCTCCCCCTCCCCCAAATAGCATCATAGTGCATTAATGCCTAGAAGGGCCTGGAGGTCTTCTAGGATTACAACTGAACTCCAGACTTCAGAGATCACTTCCCTTGGACAAAATGGCCCCTTTGGAGGATGGACTCCATAGCATTATGCTATCATGAGGTCCCTCCTCTTCCCACAAACCTCCCCTCCCCAGGTTCCAACCCCTAAAGCTCCAGATATCTCCCAACCCGGAGTTGGCAACCCTAGACTGCCATTAAAATGTGTGTAACACATGCACACACAAACATATTTATTTATTTATTTATTTATTTGTTTATTTATTTATTGGATTTATATCCCGCCCTTCCAACGTGGGCTCAGGGCGACATATAGGGACAGTCCAGCATAGCCTGATCCAGTTAGATCTCAGAAGCTAAGCAGGGTTGGCCCTGGTTAGTATTTGGATGGGAGGCCACCGAGGAATACCAGGGTCACTACACAGAGACAGGCAATGGCAAACCATCTCTGTTCATCTCTTGCCTTGAAAACTCTACGGGCTTGCTATAAGTTGGCGGTGTCTTGACAAAAATATATGTATGTGTGTCAAAAGCCTGGAAGAGACAAAAGAAGAAGAAGAAGAAGAAGAAGAGATTGGAAGAAGAAGAAGAAGAAGAGATTGGATTTATACCCCGCCCTTCACTACCCAAAGGAGTCTCAGAGTGGCTTACAATCTCCTTTCCCTTCCCTTCCCCACAACAGACACCCTGTGAGGTAGGTGGGGCTGAGAGAGCTCTGAGAAAACTGCTCTTTCAAGGACAGCTCTTTTCAGAACTATGGCTTGCCCAAGGTCATCCAGCAGCTACAAGTGGAAGAATAGGGAATCAAACCCAGGTCATCCAGCAGCTACAAGTGGAGGAGTGGGGAATCAAACCCAGTTCTCCCAGATTAGAGTCCACACACTTAACCACTACACCAAACTGGCAGCCCCAAAAGACTGGAGTTATGGGCTAGCTCTAGGGTAAGGAAACCGGTGACATGCTATAATTTTGATTGTTGGGGTGGGGGGTCAACCTCTAAGGAGATCAGTGTTTGACAAGTCTGCCTTGAAACAGAAAGGCTGGATTCTAGGAGCACCTCCGAATTTTCAAACTGGCATCTCCAGAACGAATTTCCCACAACAGGCTCGAATTATGGAAACTCTACCCTACACTCCTCCTCCATGGCAAAGCACCGACATCTTTAATGCAGCAGGACTGCAGCCCGAGAACATAGAAATGGGCATCATCAGCTTGATGATGGGCCACACTGAAGGAAATCAATGGACAAACCTGTGAGGAACCTGTTATTCGTCCTGTTGTGATAATGATACAGCAGGAGCAGTAGGAGGGACACTCGTTTTGCCGCTGAGGACACCCAAGATTCACCCTGGGAGGATGTTTTATCACTTGGCTTTCCCATCCCTTTATGTTTAAGGCTTGCTGCCCGGTGATCAAAGGAAGGAGATGATTTGTTCTATATACAATACGATCAAAAGTGTAAGATTACATTCCAGACAGTTTTTGTTATCTGGACTATGTCTTTCAAAGCACAGAAAATATCGGGCCGTGCACAATATTAAAGGCACTGGCGGGGATCCAAGTGGTTGTTTGACTCACACCAGGTGGCTTTTCCGAAATGCTCTTTTCTCCCTCCTGACTTCGACGGCACCCCCTACATGCCATACAGCAACCTGCATCTGAAATCCCCCTTTCTCTCAAAATGGGAATTGCTGGTTGGCGCAGAACTCACAAGGGACTTTTTTGTGTTCAGAAGCGGTTGGACCTGGAAATTGGGATCCATCTCCATGAATCCCTTGTTATGTCCTTTTGATAGTTTAATGATTTCTTTTTTTTAAAAAATGGATTTTATCCTGCCCTCCACACAAACATGCTCAGGGCGGGTTCCAACAATATAAAATACAATATAGTTAAAACCACTTAAAACAACAGTATAAAATAACACAAATCCTAAGTACCATGTAATAAGTACTTTGGCCACCAAATGAGAAGGGAGCATTCAGTGGAGAAGACCCTGATGATGGGAAAGGTTGAAGGTCAAAGAAGAAGGGGACGGCAAAGGATGAGATGGCCAGACAGCGTCATCGATGCAACGAACATGAAATTGAGCAAACTTCAGCGGACAGAGGAAGACAGGAGGGCCTGGCGTGATCTGGTCCATGGGGTTGCGAAGAGTCGGACTCAACTGTGCGACTGAACAACAACAAGTACCATGTAAACTCTAATGCAGGGGTGTCAAACATGTGGCCCAGGGGCCAACTCAGGCCCCCGGAGGGCTCCCATCAAGCCCGCACTGGAACTGGCCATCTCCTGCTTCCAGTTCTGCTGCCGCTGCTGCATCCTAGCTTAGTTCGCCAGACTCTCTCAATCGCTCAGCCATTTCATATTTTCACCTGGGTCCTAGACTCAGAACTCTGAGCATGAGATTTCTGCGGTGAATGTCAATAAATCAAAAGTAGGTTTGAAGCTTGCAGATACACACCTGAACAGCATACTCAGGACTGCAACAGCACAGAGATTTTGATGCAGTAATTCAGAGCAAGAGGTGTCAGTTATCAGGCACTGTTAAATAAACAAAATATTGCAAGGGTGCTAATGCTTTAAGCACGTTTTTATTTCAAGTAAAAAAAGAAAACCCTTTGTGTTTGTGTCCTCTACAAAGCTTCTATCTCCGCTACCTGGCATTATATTTTATGACTGTCAAACACAAAGCGCTTAGACAATTTGTATATGTTATTATAACTTCAAAACATTAACAACACAAAGTATACAATATTGTGTGGTTTCAGATGATCGTCCAGAATTTAACAGAACCAACAAGGAGATGGTGAACTCCGGAATGCTTTTCCCGTTTCGACTACAAAAGTCTTCTTCTGACCAAGATGAATCTTGTAGACTACTTTGGACTTCAATAATATGGCAACAATTCACTGCCATAGGAGGTGGTGGCAGCTACAAGCATGGACAGTTTCAAGAGGGAATTGGATAAACATATGGAGCAGAAGTCCATCAGTGGCTATTAGCCACAGGGTATAGATGGGAATTCTAAGTCTGGGGCAGGTGATGCACTCCATTCTTGGTGCCGGAGGGGGCAGCAGTGTGTGGGCTTCTAGTGTCCTGGCCCCACTGCTGGACCTCCTGATGGCACCTGGTATATTTTGGCCACTGTGTGACAGAGTGTTGGACTGGATGGGCCATTGGCCTGATTCAACATTGGCTTCTCTTATGTTCTTATGTTCTTATGTCACAG
This sequence comes from Gekko gecko, assembly GCA_029375565.1. Classification (NCBI taxonomy): domain Eukaryota; kingdom Metazoa; phylum Chordata; class Lepidosauria; order Squamata; family Gekkonidae; genus Gekko; species Gekko gecko. The sequence goes on from JAPDNY010000001.1 coordinate 327,683,090, forward strand.
CAGTGCACAAACTTGATCACATTTTCAGACTGGATTTCATGTTCTAGAGCAAATTCTTTAAAACTTAACAGGCATTACATTTTATGACCCACGTGGCCCGGCCCAACAAGGTCTCATTTATCTCAGATCTGGCCTTCGTAACAAATGAGTTCGACATCCCTGCTCTAACGGATATCAGATATCTTAGCAGGCTGATCTGTATTTACAGTTTACAGGGCAAAGAGAAAATTAATGTACCCTTTCACCAACCACTGCCATTTAAAGGGCAAAAGTACAGTGTTGCATGTCCATGTAAAACTAGTTTTTTCAGAAGTACACACAGATATATATATATATATATATATATATATATATATATATATTTAAAAAATGAGCAGATGTTTTATTCAAGATCCAAAGAGAGGCAGCTGTCAAAATATATCTTCAGTAATGGGCCCATCTTTCCGCTTCAATGGCTTTTTGGAAGCCCACGTTTTCCCTGTATCCTCTTGAAGCAACATTTCATAAAAATATATATACTTAGGAAGTTTCAATATATTCATACAAAAAAAAAATACGTGCACTTAGTTCAATAAGCCTTTACATAAGCGAGTCCTGTCAAAAACACACACACACACGCCTTCCTTTTTCCCTCCCCCTCTGATATCACAAACAAAATAAAAAGCATTTGCAGGGCAACTCGGCATTTATCTGTCTCAGGTGAGCAATTTGCAAGACAAACAGCTGACAGAGCCTCCTCCGTTATGACAACAATCCGCGGGAAAGAAACAAACTTTGTTCTTAAGTGGACTTGTCTGCCAAAATAAGATGACTTCATTAACATAAATGCATGAGTGACGGTAAAATCGATGGCGTACATTGTCGGTAAAATTGAAACATGACAGGTCTTAAGTTTCTGCAGCACACTTTATGTGGATTGAACAGACAGTAAATCTAGAACAGGCGCGCTCTCCACACTGCTAGCTATCGGTTAAAGAAAAATACTGAGGGGAAAATACATGCAACTCATCCAAGATTATCATATCCCTGGGAAACACTAGTAATTTTTCTATTGGGGACCATAAATACTGATGAATGCTTGTTATGATTTCTATTTTCGGGTTCATTTCCATTCTGTGAGTCACCCTCTCCCCCGCCCAGTCTACCAAATATACACTAATAACGGTCACAATCGAGTCCCACATCACATACCTCTAACCCAGTATGTCACATAGGAATATAGAATAAGGGTGAGGAGGGGTAATAATTAATAATTATTGTATGACAGTGTCCAGGAGATCCTAAGACTGCCTGGCAGCCAGAAGTTCTAGCTCTTTTAGAGTTATGCACCGCTAGGTGGCGCATAAGACTTGTTTTTAAGGCAAGGGACATTTCAGAGGTGGTTTCCCGTTGCCTGTCTCTGTGTCATGCCCCTAATATTCCTTGCAGGCCACCCTTCCAAATACTAGCCAAGCCTGACCCCGCTTAGCTTCCGAGATCTGACGAGATTGGGCTAGACTGCGCTATTTTTTGTAGCCCATGAAAGCCAGAATGCTGTAGTGTTCAGAGCACCAAACTAGGATCTAGGAGGCCCAGATTCAAATGTTTGCTCTGCCATGGAAGCTTGCTGGGTAATCCTGCATCAACCACGCACTCTCAGCCTTGCCCACCTCACAGAATTGTTGTGAGGGAAAAATAAAGGAGAGGCTCATGATGTAAGTGGCTTTGTGTCCCCACTGGAAGTCAATAAATAATGAAGTCAATAAATAATAACATTGGGGGCCCTAGGATTTATCAAGCCACTCCCGTCCCCCAGTCCTGGGACAGAGGAGGTGTCCCAGCCAGCAGGCAAAGCAGGCACTGGAGCGGAGATACAGTGCCAGAGCAGTCCAGGAAGCAAAGTCAAAGCCAGTCCAAGGGTCGTTATTCCTCAAGGTGCTAGCACTTTATAGGGTATAATGTGGTTTTAATGAACTGTTTTAAAAGTTTTATGATATTTGATTATTAGGTTTTATCGTGTAAGCCGCCCTGAGCCTGCTTAGGCAGGGAGGGTGAGGTATACATTTGAATAAATAAATAAATTAATAAATAATAAGGTGCAGACAGGCCCAAGATGCAGAATCAGAGGGCAGTCCAGATAGCAAAGTCCGAGGTCAGTCCGAAGATCACAGGGTGCAAAGCAAGACAGGGGCTGCGGTCACTAAGTTCACAGATATGTGACGTGTTGCTTCCATGGCTTGAAGGCAAGCCAGCTTGGCTTAAATAAGCCTTTCACAACAAGCTGATTTTCACAAGGAAAAGTCCTGCAATCACTCAAGGCTGCCGTCAGCCAAGCGCCGGTGTTGAACCAAGGAACGTGCACTGCACCTTCGCTCTGTAAGTTGGAGGCGAGTTTGCTCCCAGCATTGTTCTCCTAATGAGGAGGAATCAGAAGGCTCTTCTTACAACAGCTGTGCTTCATCGTTCCCTCCTGTGGTCTGCCCGGAGGAATCAGAACCAGCTGTCGGTGATGGATCTTGGAGATCCTGTCTCTCCTCTGAGATTTCAGCTGTTTTCTTGTGAACTGGACCCCGGTTCTGTAATATTTGAGGAGTCTTCCTCCAGGCCGATTTCTGACTGGTCGAGCTGGCCCACGACACCAGGAGCAGGAAGGACCTTCCCAGTCATGACATAGTATCATGCGACTCCTCCCAGCTAGCGTTGCCAGCTCTGGACTGGGAAATTCCTGGAGCTTTGGAGGTGGGATCTGGGGAAGGCAGGCTTGGGGTAGAGGTGGGACTTCTGTAATACCATTTTCTCCAGGGGAAGTGATCTCTGTGGGTTGGAGATCAGTTGTGATTCCGGGAGGTCTCCAGGCCCCACCTAAAGATTGGCAACTCTACTCCCAGCACTGCACCTCCTCCATCTCCCCCCACCCCTGCCAGCAAGATCTCTTCCGGAACTTCCACTTGAACACACTTCCTGAAGCTGCTTTATACTGAATCAGGCCATCAAGGTCAGTATCGTCTCCTCAGACTGACAGCGGCTCTCCAAGGTCTCAGGCAGAGGTCTTTCACATCACTTACTGCCTAGACCAGGAGTGTCAAACATAAGGCCCGGAGGCCAGATCTGGCCTGCCCAGGGCTCTTATGCGGCCCGTGAGCAACTCACACAAGGGGGGGGGAGTGGGTGGATCCACTCCATTGTGGGTTCAGCACAGCAGAACAGCCTCATCTGCGGCAGTCTAGTATTGTGGGAGCATCTGCCCAGTCCTGCAATGCTGCATCTCCAGTCTGCCTTTGTGGGTTTCCCTCTACACCCCTCTCCCAGCCCATGGGGCCTTGCAGTGAGGATACACCAACTCAGAGCTTACCAGCTGCTGTCCTTTATACCGTTTCTATCACCGGTACCTGCCACCACATTTTATGGCACACATGGCCTGGCCTGACCAAGTGGCATTTATGTCAGATCTGGCCCTCGTAATGAATGAGTTTGACTCCTCTGCTTTAGGGATCTGGTCCTTCTGAAGACTTCAGGTTCACAGTTGGGGACTCATAGGGTGATTCCGCCTAGACCTTAAATCCTGGTTCAACCCTGTGCCCGAACCTACACTACACTCGAGTTCACCCCTGTAATTATCTCGAGGTATTTTTCCACATTACATTGTGGTCACCCCAGTTTCACCCCACACCAGTGTTCCCTCTAAGCTGAGTTAGTGTGAGCTAGCTCACAGTTTTTTAGCCTCCGGCTCAGACATTTTTGTCTCAGCTCAGGAAGGGTGGGCTCCAGAGCAAACTAATTTATGCAGGAGCCAAATCGCTCGCTCACAACTTTAATGCCAGGAGCTCACAAAGTAGAATTTTTGCTCACAAGACTCCACAGCTTAGAGGGAACATTGCACTTGTCCCAGGATAAATGGATGCTGTTGTAACCAGGGATAAATGCAAGGTATTTTGTCACGAGTTGAACTCTGATAAAACCAGGGATGAGATCCAAGTGTGGAAATGACCATATTGTTCCTTCTGCAGTAATTCAAAATAACCACCCGCTTTCTGAACTGTTATCTGTATTGGGGAATTCAGTATGGGCACCTCTCATTTAAACATTTCACTCAGTTTTATTTCTTTACCTATCTGAAAAAATTTCCTACCACTTTTCTGACAGAAGGAGGAGGAGGAGGAGATCAGATTTGTGCTCCACCCTTCACTCAGAGTCTCAGAGCGGCTTACAAACGTCTTTCCCTTTCCTCTCTCCACAACAGATGCCTTGTGGAGTAGGTGGGGCTGAGAGAGCTCTGACTGAGAAGTGCCCTGGCTCCAGCTAGTTCCTTTACAAACAGTAGCTTTGATTTGTGGCATCCATCTGAATATTTGGCACACTGCCTTTTCTGAGTGTAATCCCCGTGCCCGACATGAATTGTATCAATCATTATCCTCTTGGTCTTCCTTTAATAAATAAGCTTATCCAGTCTGGTATTTTTCCACTTTCTTTCCTCCTGTTTGGAAAGTAGCCCTAAACTGCACTTCCACATTCAAGTTGGTCTGAGGTACAGAATCAAACACCCTGCATCTATGGTAAGATGACTTCGGTTCAGAGAAATCTTATAGCCCATTCTGATTGTTCTGAGGCATTTGGGCAGAACTTCTTGGTTTTTTTAGACTTCAGATCTTCCTGAAAACTTGGGGGGCTTTTCTCAGGTTTGTGGAAAGATCTGCCTTGTCTGCCCATGTCTCCAGTCTCTAGATTTATGTATTCACATATCTGGCCACACTGAAAATTAAATATATTGGTTTTACGTCCACCTTGGGTTTCGAAAATTCCTCAGTAATGTATCGAAAACATTGCTCATTATTCCTCCCGTTAATGGACCATTCAACAATGCAGGAAGCTCTTTTTAGCAGAATTAATATTGCGAGAAACATGAAACAGAATTCAGCTCGATCAAATGAGGATAACGCAAATGAGCTGAACACAAAGAGCAAACTAATGAGAGGAAAATTAATCTCATGGGCTCGTACTGCAGAAAAATAACATTGACCTCACTTGAACTAACCGGTCGAGAAAAAGTAGAATTCAGTCAATCTCAAAGACTGGGCCATGATAATTGAACACCAATGTAAATAAACACAGCTTATATTAACAGGCTATTTCAGGACATCAACTGAAGAGGTACAGATCTTGGTTGACCATCCAAATCCAGATTGGCCTCTCCAAAGACATAGGAAAAGCAGTGATTGCAACCATGTAAGAGGCAAGAAGAAAAAAGAAAGCCCAGGGGTAATTTCCTGCAGGAGCATGGTGGAGCAGTGCTCCGGCAGTAAGGAGCCTGGGGCGCTCCTGCCACCATTCCTGGCACCCCCCCCTCCGCTGCCATGCCTGGCCTGCCTCCACAGGCAGACAAGCCAGGGAAGGCCTGCAGAGCCCCCCGCCACCTGGGGGGATTTAAATGCCTTTCTTTCCCTTCCCCAGAAGGGCAAAAGCCATACTAATGAACTAATCCTGGGATTGGCTCACCGGAGTCACTCCCACTGATTATGGCAAATGCATCCGAGGAATTCATTTGCAGCATCCCTAGGTGGCTCTGTGGTCCTTAGCTTTTGTTTTGAGGTAATGTGACTTGAAGGTTCTTCAGCAAAGGACCTTTCCTGATGCCCTACTGAGTCTCTTGGTGTAGTTACAGCCAGTTTGGTGTAGTGGTTAAGAGCATGGACTCTAATCTGGGACAACCGGGTTTGATTCCCCACGCCTCCCCATGCACCTGCTGGTGTGACCTTGGGTCTGTCACAAGGACTCTCAGAGCTGTCCTCTCAGGAGCAGTTCTTGAAAGAGCACTCTCAGCCCCACCTACCTCACAGGGTGTCTGTTGTGAGAAGGGGAAGGGAAAGGAGATTGTAAGCTGCTCCGAGACTCCTTTGAGTAGTGAATGGCAGGGTATAAACCCAATCTCCTCTTCTTCTTTTTAGAAAGTGGGTTGGGACAAGGTGGAGCTACTGACCAATAGAGATTCGATTGGCTGTGCAGATTGTTAAGGATGTTGCTTTGGCAGCAGGTGCCACCACAACACAAGGATCTTAATAATATAACTGAAGGTAAGATGTGGCAACCATTTTGTGGCTGGCTCCATCAGCTGTGGCAGCTGTTTTGAGGCTGCACCCACCACACTGTGTCAGAACTCCACAGGTGCCCATAGGTTCAAAAAGGTTGAGTGCCCTTGCCGTATGGTTTGGGTTATCCCCTTACCCCCCGCCCAACAATCCTGTGAAGCAGGTAAGACAGAGAGAATCACTGGCCCAAGATCACTCCATGCCCAACATATTAACTGGCACAGTACTTTACAGAGTACCTTTGTTGTAGTTGTTTTTCTGTGAAGTCCCAACTGATTTATGGTGACCTGTACGGTATTCAAGGCAAGAAACATTCAGAGGTGGTTTAAGAACATAAAAGAAACCATGTTGCATTAGGCCAGGGGTGTCAAACATGTGGTCCGGAGGCCGGATCAGGCCCCTGGAGGGCTTCTATTAGGCCCGCAGTGGAACTGGCTGTCTTCTGCTTCTTCTTCCAGTTCTGCTGCTGCTACGTCATCGTAGGTTTGCAACTTACAGATACATACCTGAACAGCATACTCAAGATTGCAACAGCACGGACATTTTGATCCAATAATTCAGAGCAAGAGGTGTCAGTTATCAGACACTGTTAAATAAACAGAATATTGCAAGGGTGCTAATGTTTTAAGCATGTTTTTCTTTTAAGCCAAAGAACACAACCCTTTGTGTTTGTGTCCTTTATATAGTTTATATCACCGCTACCTGGCATTACATTTTATGGCACACATGGCCCGGCCCAACAAGATTTCATTTATGTTAGATCCAGCCCTCATAACAAATGAGTTCAAGACCCCTGGATTAGGCCAGTGGCCCATCCAGTCCAACACTCTGTGTCACATAGTGGCCAAAAGCCAGGTGCCATCAGGAGGTCCACCAGTGGGGCCAGAACTCCAGAAGCCCTCCCACTGTGGCCCCCCAAGCACCAAGAATGCAGAGCATCACTGCCCCAGACATAAGAACATAAGAGAAGCCATGTTGTATTAGGCCAATGGCCCATCCAGTCCAACACTCTGTGTCACACAGTGGCCAAAAGCCAGGTGCTATCAGGAGGTCCACCAGTGGTGCCAGAGCTCCAGAAGCCCTCCCACTGTGCCCCCCCCAAGCACCAAGAATGCAGAGCATCACTGCCCCAGACATAAGAACATAAGAGAAGCCATGTTGGATCTGGCCAATGGCCCATCCAGTCCAACACTCTGTGTCACACAGTGCCCCAAAGCCAGGTGCCATCAGGAGGTCCACCAGCAGGGCCAGAAATGGTTTGCCATTGCCTGCCTCCGTGTCATGACCCTGATATTCCTTGGTAATCTTCCATCCAAATACTGGCCAGGGCCGACCCTTCTTAGCTCCCAAGATCTGACGAGATCAGGCTAGCTAGACTGAGCTACTGAGGTCAGGCTACACAGGACATACAAATGTACTATTATACTTAAAGAGCTGAGGAGACTCAATAACTTCTTTGCAGGTTTCTTCTCTGCCCATGGTAGTTTTTATAGCATCCTGAAATTTGCCTGGTTTCTTTTTTTTTCCCGTGAGCAGAAAACCATCTAAATTCTTCATGATGCTGTGTTCAGAGCATCTCTTATTAGCAGAAAAACCCGCAGTCCACTCCACCCTATCACATTTCTTTAAAAAAGAACCTTTTCATCTCTTTGACGATTTAAAAGGAACATTTTATTTCATCCCAAATTACCTATGTAAAAGAGCTGATATTCCTGAGGGACTGTGGTGCGGAGGGGGGACACTTTTGAACAGTTCTACTTATTACACCAAAGAAAGAGACGGAGGGAGAGCTCACGTCTTTCGAGAGACTTCAGAAAGGATGCTCAGGTTTGCCAAAAGCAACTGAGGATTAGTGGGAAGATATAAATTGTTTCTGTACCGCTGAGCGGCAGCCGTGTCAGTGGTTCTAGTGGGACGTCTGGCACAGGTTTTAAGCAGCATGTTATAAAATACTGGGAATAAATAAGAGAGGGAAAAGGGGAAAAAATAAACATTTCATGCCAAAATCCTATTTAGAGATCGGTTTTAATACTTCTCAACATTTTGTAGCTCAATTGGTCAATTAAGCTTTGAGAGGTGTGAAGAAAGAGTTAAAGTTGCTAATTCCAGTTTAAGAAATTCCCGGAGATCTGGCAGCGGTGGATGGGGAAGGCGGAGTCTGGGGAGGGAGCTCATTAGAGAGATGATGTCACTCTAGGACCTCCATTTCTGCAAGAATCTATGGTATACTATAAAGTCCACCATCCAAAGCTGCCATTTCCACCAGGGTAACTGATCTTTGGAGTCTGACGATCAGTTGTAATTCTGGAAGAATTCCAAGCCCCATCTGGAGGCTGGTAACCCTAGGTATGAGATGAAGAAGATGAAGATGGAGACAAAGAAGAGGAGGAGGAGATTAGATTTATACCCTGCCCATCACTACCCGAAGGAGTCTCAGAGCAGCTTACGATCCCTTTTCCTTCCGCTCCCTATAACAGGCACCCCATGAGGTAGGTGGTGCTGAGAGAGCTCTTTCAAGGACTTCCCTTGAGAGAACAGCTCTGAGAGAACTTGTGACTGACCCAAGGTCACACCAGCATGTGGAGAAGTGGGGAATCAAACCCAGTTCTCCCAGATTAGACCCCACGCTCTTAACCACTACAGCAAACTGACTCATTCTGTGTACTGTATCCAATGCCTTCATGTAGTTTGAGCGTCATGTTCAACAACAACAACAACCAAAAAAAACCCTCAGAGAAGGAACGGAACAATACAGCAGGGAAAGCTATAAAGTCGGCCGAATAATTAGTATCAACGTAACCATTTCTAACTTCAAAACAAAACATATCCAGAATGTGTTGCAGTTGGTAATTTAACACACAATTAATATCTCTTCACCATAAAATATTTAAATCCTGAAATATTTACTATAAAACGTTTAGGGAATACAACCAGATAGCCACTGTCAGAAGCCGTCAGTTAAAGGGACTGTTGAACAATCGCGAGGACAAATCACTGCAGTGCGTGAGTGTGCAGCTGATGAAATATTCATTTGGCAACCCTCTACAAAGTTGGAAACCCATCTCATCAATGGCGCGTTCTCCCTGAGCTGCCTCCACTGACATGTGTTTCAAAAAAACAACTACAATAATACAGTTTCTCTATGCAGGGAAACCTCTGAGTCAACGCTTAGAGGAGTCCCCTAAGTCTTGTCCTGAAAAAAGTAGAGGAATCGCATTAAACGTCTGCAACTTCTGTGGGCTGGAACCCAAGGAGCATGATCAGAATTGAAAATAGTTGTTAGCAATGTTCCATTGTAGTGACCTGGGTAGCCTAGGCTTGTCTGATCTCTTCAGATCTCGGAAGCTAAGTGTGCCGGCCTTGGCCGGTTGTCATGAATACTATATACTAAGCTAGGCACAAAGTCCAAACCAAGCCAAGAAACACGGCGAGGGGTCGGAATGCCGGGAGATCAGTCAGAGTTCTCAGGAGCGAGGAGCAGAGGCTGGCAGCCGGAACGAGGTCCAAGATGGCACGGTTGCATCCACACCAAGGAAGGTGAGTGTGGTTGCTTATAACCGGATCCTCCCTTCCCTGGGAGGCGACCTGCAAAGACTCATGACCCCTCACATTACCTTTGCAACAGCTGGAGTCTGGCACTCCCTCCTCCTCTCCTGCACCTCCAGACGCTGGCGTGCCCTGCATCTGGGACTCCTACAAGATATTGACTCAGCCCTACCCCACCTTCCCGAGTAGATATAAATTACCTGTCTACCATTTTTCTTCTCACCTTGACACAGAGAACACTCCATTTTTCTGTGCTATCCCTCTGAGGATGCCAGTCACAGCTGCTGGCGAAACGCCAGGTCCTACAATGCCAAGACCATGGCCATACAGCCCGGAAAATCTACAACATCTAATGAACGCTGGCCATGAAAGCCTTCAACAACATATTGACTTTCCTCATAGGAAAGGTGCCCCAACCCCCTAATCATCTTGGTTGTCCTCTTCTTTACTTTATTCCAGCTTTGCTGTCCAGCTTTGAGATACAGCAACCAGAACTGTACACAGTATTCCAAATGAGGTTACACAATGGATCTTACAAGATCGGCCCTTTTATTCTCAGTCCCTTTCCTAATAATCCCTATCAAAGAGTTAGCCTTTTCCACTGATGCAGCACACTGGGTTGACGCTTTCATTGAGCTATCCACTGTGACCCCAAGATCTTTCCCCCTCTCGGACTCAGCAAGTTCAGACCCCCATTAGCCTATACTTGAAGTTGGGATTTTTTTGCCTCAATGTGCATCACCTTACACTTACCAACACTGAACTTCATTTGCCGCATTGTCGCCCACTCACCCAGTTGGTGGGAGGTCCTCGTGGAGGTCTTCACAGTCAGCCTTGGTTTTTCCCATCCTGAATAACTTTGTGCCATCTGCAAACTTGGCCACTATACTACTCACCCTTCATTCCAGATCATGTATGAATAAATTAAATAGGACCGGCCCCAATAACAATCCTTGTGGGACCCCACTGCGAGAACTGTCCATTTATTCCTACTCTTTGCTGACACAGTTACCCTCTGAAAATGTATTTTAGACTGTCTAGGGTTTTAAAATCAGTAAGCTGCTGAGTCCTATAACTCAGGCTTTTTTTTAAAAAAAAACCCATTGAATAATTCACCCATTCCTTTCAGAGCGCAAAGCAAGTCTTAATTACGAAATTTCTAAAACGACAACAGACTACGTTCGGCAGGTAAGGCCAGTATCTTCTTCTGTACTCACAATGAAGTATCTTTGCTGTCGCCATAAGGGAAATGAGAACAATAGTGTACTTCAGGGCTGGAAAAGTGCATGGTTGTTAGAACCAGACCAGCTATTTGGCATCTCTCTAACCATTGCAGCTATCCTGTCACAAATGCTCTTACAACCGGTTAATGTCCAATTCCATGAGACAGTCTGTGCCTGACACCTCATTAGAGACCCAGTTATACCTTTTGCTGTTCTCAGCATATAGAAGGCAAAGGAAACCAAAATGGGGGGGAAATCACAACTAGTTCTCTTTAACCTACACACTATATAGGATGGAAATGATACCCCCAAATCTTAACTCTCTTCCTTAAAGTCAGTTTCCCTGGCTTAGGAACCATTTCTATCGTCTTCATAAATCCAAGGCCTTGCTAGATACCGGGTAGTATTAAGTATTACTGTATTCCAGACCAGTTCTGGTAATCTAGGAAGTATATTCTTCCAGAGAGAATAAATGGCACAAAGACTATTCACTGTATAAGAACACAAAATAAGAATCTGGGTAGGTCATAAGAACATAAGAGAAGCCATCTTTGATAAGGACAATGCAGACCTGTGGTGTGCAACTTTCTCCCCCAGTTGTCCATCATCCTCTCAGGGGGCAACAAAGGTCCTTTCCGCACTAGACCTTAAATCCTGGTTCAACCCTGTCCCCAACCTTACATTCTACACTACATGCGAGTTCACCCCTGTAATTATCTCGGGTTATTTTTTGTTTCCACATTACATTGAGGTCACCCCGGTTTCACCCCACATTTGTTCCGGGATAAACAGATGTTGTTATAACCAGGGATAAATGCAAGGTATTGTATCACGAGTTGAACTCTGATAAAACCAGGGATGAGATCCAAGTGCGTAAAGGATCAAAGTGAAACATTTCACTATTACTTAATGAGCAAAGTCATAGCTTAATCATTGTCTTGAGCTTGTAGCCCATTCTTAAGAACATAAAAGAAGCCATGTTGGATAAGGCCAGTGGCCCATCCAGTCCAACACTCTGTGTCACATAGTGCCCAAAACCCAGGGGCCATCAGGAGGTCCACCTGCAGGGCCAGAACTCCAGAAGCCCTCCTCCCACTCTTGCCCCCCAAGCACTAAGAATACAGAGCATCACTGCCCCAGACATAGAAAAGAGTAACAATCCAGTAGCACCTCAAAGACTACCCAAACTTGTGGTAGGGTATGAGCTTTAATGAGTCAATCCCCTTTTGAAGCTTTCTATGCTTGGAGCTGCCCCCACTTCCTGTGGTAGTGAATTCCACATGTTAATTACTCTTTGGGCAAAGAAGTACTTTGGTTTATCAGTAAAGTATGGTCGATTTTTAACCCTGTATTTAGCTGGCCAACAATATAATTGTTCTAAGACACAAAATAACATGCAAGCTTAAAGTTAGGACCAAATTTAGGGTTCCCAGTCTCTAGGTGGTGGCTGTAGACCCCTTGGAATTACACCTTGTCTCTGGACTAGAGGGATCAGTTCCCCTGGAGAACAATGGCTGATTTAGAATGTGGACTTTATGGCATTATATCTCACTGAGGCCCCTCCCCTCTCCAAGCTCCACCCCCTCATCTCTAGGAATTTCCCAACCCAGAGCTGGCAACCCTAACCAAACACCCAAGTTTGGGTGTGCCGTGAAATCTATACCATGATCTCCCATTGTTCATGTTTTTAATTGGATCAGGGCCATGATGCTGGGGAGGGTTAGCTCTCCTCTCACACTGTTTCCTCAGCAAAATATAACCTCTTGCTCCTAGGACAGAAAATATACCAGGAACATGCACGTTCTCCCTTGTAGGGCAAAACGGGAGATCTCGTTGGTAATTTAGACAGCTTTGGGGGATTTTATAGTGGATGCTGTCAGGTGTCTTGGTGAAGTGCTAGTCAACTTCTGGGGTTGGCTTTAATTGTTGATACGATTATTCCTAGGCACCTGGCATGATACAGAACTCAGTGCTTTATTATGGTGTTGGAGGCAGCTAAGATAACAGGTTAGGGGGCAAACGGTGGGAAACTGTAACAAACCCCATGGAGCACGGTTTAAAAACTTAACTGGTTTAAACTGAAACATAAATATGTGGTGCATAACTTATGAGAGGAAGGGGTCTCTCAGTAATAGGCCATGGTGACAAAACATGGACAGATCGTAGGGCTAAGCCACAGGAGAGAGTTATCAATTATGAGGATCTTCTCGATATCTCTAATTATCCTTAAAAAGTAGCCACGGATGAGCCCAATTTGGATGGCCATTACCCCTTTCCCCCTGTGCCACTTTCCAGATCAAAATTGTCCCACCTGCTGTTATTAGCCCCAGTAGGGGGGAAAGACAGGAAGGCTTCCCCCCTCCCCAGTTAATTAAACTAAACCCAAATACAATGGTTTGAAAACGGTCTTGAACAGGGCTTTTTTTTTTTTTTTTTGAAAAAAAGAGGTTTCCAGAACTCTCAGGAGGGAAATTAAGTTTTCAATCTGTACCCTGAAAACGCATGAACTTTTAAACAATTTTAGAAGAATTTTGTTGAAGAGGATCCGGAACTCTATTCCGGCGTGTTCTCCCAGAAAAGAAGCCCTGGTTTTGAATGGTTAAGGTTGCCGTCCCCTTATGGGGGTGGGGGTTCCCCTGATTTCCAGCCCCCTGATCTGCCCACCAGCCAGCTGCCAGCGGGGGGACCCCCACCCTCGATGAGCTTTCGACAGCCTGGTGCGATTACGTCACCTGGAGGTGATGTCATCACGCTGGGCACATCATTTATTGTGTGGCGGATTTGTATCCCGCCCTCCCCACATAGTGAGCTCAGGGCGGCTTCTACCAAGGAGACACTCTAGAATTTTGCCCCCAAACTCTATGTCACAAGAAGATATCGGGAAGGAGCCTCTGTCCTCCCGAGTAAACGACCCCAACAAGTGAGGTTCATCCAGGGCTATTTGGGGGCGGGAACGCACAGGAACGGAGTTCCGTCTGGCTCCTGCGTTGGCCGCACCTAGCAGGAACTCATTAGCATAACAGGTCACACCCAACAGCAGAAACTCATTAGGATTGGCTACATTAGGGGTGTGTGGCCTAACATGCTACAAAAAAGTTCCTGCTACAAAAAAACCTCTTGGTTTTGACAATAAACAAGGTAAACCGAATAAGAAGCAAAAGGTGGGTGTGGCTGGATGACCACGCTTCTGGTAACATGGGGTTGTGGCCTAATATGCTAATGAGTTTCTGCTGTTGGGTGTGGCCTATAATGCTAATAAGTTCCTGCTGGGCTTTTTCTACAAAAAAGCCCCTGAGTTCATCTATGCAATAAGCTGATTGTGTAAAAAGGCCTTAAGAAATTTATTACGCCATTAGCAGATTCAGTAATTGTACTGACGGAGTACATTCGGCTTTTATTTCAGGTACTTCCCCTCCCATCAATTCTGATTCTCCAAATTCCTCAGTTTTTACTCTTTGTCCTACGCCTGGGACGCAGTTGACGTGTGGCATTTCCAAGTTAAGAAAGCAAAGCTTTTAAACCTTGATCACTCTTGTCTCCATCCTTAACAGGTGTCCCGATTTAATGAGCACAGCCAGCCCACGAAATAGACTATTATTTCGTCAAGTTAGCCATTCAGCCTTCATTAATGCCTTGCTTACACCATTACAACAGCTCTCTCCTGGCTTAATTGCTTGATTTGCATTACCACATTGCACCGATTCTCCCTATGTATATTGTTTTGTATTCAGTGTGAAGTGGCACCCAAGGAGTTAATGAACATCTGGAAACTTTAAAGACGGCAAACATCATTAAAATGCATTTGCCTGGGGATTCAGTGAGGATACCTGATCTACTATCGTGTACAACAAACAGTGCCGGAATTTTCCAATACTGTAAGAGCAGGATTTTTGCAGCTGTTTCAGGCAATAATTTTCTACACTTTTCGAAATAAATAACGCTTTGGAAAAGTGGAAATATCTAACGAACATTTAGGCTTCCAAAATAAGAACGGCCCGGAGGAATAACAAGCTCTCCCAAACAGATATTTTATTCCCGTTTTTCTATAGGTTTTGAATATAAGTTATGACCACATGTGACTACTTGGGTAATTATAGCTTTCCTCTGACAGATTTTATGAGTGAAATCATTTTGCTAATTTAATCTGTAAGTTCCCAAATCAATTAACTTCGGGACTCAGCCTAGAGGGGGGAAAGGCAGATGTACAAGAACTGTTTTCGTCCCGGAGAATTCCAATTTCTGAATGGACGGAGGGAGCCGGAACAATGCTTTCCTTTCTCATCCTTGGAGAATCAAAGAATTTGTTGAACCGCTAACTGACGGTGTTCTGTCTCGTACTGTTTTGTGCAGTTAAACACAGTGGCCCCACTGTGACATTTATTGCCTCTCACTGCAAATTTGGAAGAGCTCAACAGCATTTGATGTAAATGGTAAATATCTGTTTCCTAGAAAAACACAAATTGCTGGGAAACGCTCAACCACTGAATATACAAACAGTCAAGATGACAAACGCCGTATGCAATATTTATCCATAGCTACGGCAACACAGAATGGATTGATATTTAATAACTTTGATTAATTGATACTGTGAAGAGTTGCGACAGCACTTGGTTTTTTTTTAATTCCCACCTCAAGTCTAACAATGCTTTAGGCATACTTGTAAGAATCTTAATTGACAATAAAACTGGGAAATGCCTTGTACGTGGAACAGGAGTTTTTATGCATTCCACGTAACGAGACTCTATCAAGACCGCGCACTAACCTATGGGTCTCTATAACCACAGTCTGTCAAGTCTTCTTTGGAAACTAGCTCAGCAGTTCAGGGTAACAGATTGCTTAAGCTAAAGGTAAAGGTAAAGGTTTCCCTTGCTCGAAACCCAGTCAAATCCGACTCTAGGGGGCGGTGTTCATCTCAGTTTCCAAGACGAAGAGCTAGCGCTGTCCGAAGACTTCTCCATGGTCATGTGGCCAGCGTGACTGGACACCGAGGTGCACAAAACACTGTTACCTTCCCACCTCAGTGGTATCTATTTATCTACTTGCAGTTTCTTGCTTTCGAACTGCTAGGTTGGCAGGAGCTGGGGCCAGAGACGGGAGCTCACTCTGTCACGCGGCACTCGGGTCTCAAACTGAGCCTGCATTGCGGGGAGGGCGGGGTATAAGTATGATAAATAAATAAATAAATAAACTGCCGAACTACCGACCTTCCGGTCTTTAGGAGTCCCCAAACCCATCTCAAATGGACACACGGATTTGCCTTAGATTGAGTCAGACCATCGGTTCCTCACAGAGATGCCAGCCTCCAAGTGGGACCTGGAGATCCCCCGGAATTCCAACTCATCTCCAGACTACAGAGATCAGTTCCCCTGGAGAAAGTGGATGTGTTGGAGGGTGGACTCTATGGCACGGTACCCCTCTGAGGTCCCTGTCCTCCCCAGGCTCCATCCCCAAATCTCCAGGAGTTGCCCAACCTGGATCAGGCAACCCTACCCTCCCATCCCTTGCCAGTGGCCATGGGGCAGCTGGCAACCCTAGTTCATCAAGATCAGTATTGCCAACTCGCATTGGCAGCAGCTCTTCCGGCTTTGAGGTTGAGGACTTCCACACCATCTACACCTTTTTAACTAGACGTGCCAGGGATGGAACCGAGGACCTCCTGCAAGCCAAAGCAAACGTTCTGCCCCAAAGGCACATCCTGTCCCCAACCTCCACATCTCACTGGGAGTTCACATCACGCAGAGTCACAGCGATGCCGGTCATTATGATGCAATCAGGGCAACTGTACGTTGGGACCCAGTGGAACAAGAGCATTAAGTTGTATCAAGATTCAGTGCTAATCATAATCATAATCTACCACACAGAAAACTGTGCAATCTGCACAGATTGCGGATGATTTCGGTGGATTAATTTACTCTGCACCTTGGAATGTTTTTGCGCAATTCGCCCGTCTTCCGCTACCGGTGGACATTACACAGCTCACTGAAGCCCTGCTTTCTAATCACTGATTTCATCCGTCATTGCCCTCCCTCAGACATTCTAGCATCGCTTTGCAACCGGAGCCTAAAACCCTGCTGAGACCCTTAGGAAATTCTGCGTCCAACACCACGCTCTGCTGCTTGTCTACACCCCTGCAGTACCGCGTTGTACAAAATAGCTCTGTGTATACAACAGACACAAGGAGAAGCCAGTGAGTACAGAGTAGGAACAAGAGGGAACGCGCAGGCACTGCCCTTTCCTATGTGCGTCCACACAAGTGCACCCACAATACCTAGTAAAGGTAAAGGTCTCCCTTGCTCGAAAGCCAGTTGAATCCGACTCTAGGGGTGCGGCGCTCATCTCCGTTTCCAAGCCGAAGAGCCAGCACTGTCCGAAGACATTTCCGTGGTCATGTGGCCGGCATGAATAGATGCCAAGGCACATGGAACACTGTTACATTCCCGGCGAAGCGGTCCCTATTAATCTACTTGCAATTTCTCTCTTTCGAACTGCTAGGTTGGGCAGGAGCTGGGGCCAGAGACAGGAGCTCATTCCATCCTGCGGCACTCGGGTCTTGAACTGCTAAACTACCAGCCTTCCAGTCTGCAGCTTCAGCATCTTAACCACTTGAGCCACCAGAGCTCCCTCCACAATACCTAAGGTAAAGGTAAAGGTTCCCTTGCTTGAAAGCCAGTCGAATCCGACTCTAGGGTTGCGGTGCTCATCTCCGTTTCAAAGCCAAAGAGCCAGCGCTGTCCGAAGACGTTTCCGTGGTCATGTGGCCGGCATGACTAAACACCAAGGTGCACAGAACGCTGTTACCTTCCCACCGAAGTGGTACCTATTTATCTACTTGCAATTTCTTGCTTTCGAACTGCTAGGTTGGCAGGAGCTGGAACTAGAGACAGGAGCTCACCCCGTCATGCGGCACTCTCGGGTCTTGAACTGCTGAACTACTGACCTTCCACAGCCTGCAGTTCAGTGTCTTAACCACTTGAGCCACCGCAGCTCCGCAGCCACAATACCTACATGCATACAAATGTACAAGCATGATCTGTAACAATAAGAAGCAGCCTATGCATGTCAGTTTGTACGCAGGCACACCTTGTATACTCACATCTGAGGGGAAGTGTGTAGACACAGGGCAGGGCCAATACACTCGTCCACACATGGACACACATCATGCGGATGTGTGCGTAAATGCAGTCAAACCCCTTCCGATTTAAGACAGTGCTGTGAATTAATGGTCTCCAAAATGTCCTATCGTTAACAGCCTTGTTCGGGTCTCGCAAACTGAGGACCGTGGTTTCCCGTTATTGAAGTCAACCCATCTAAGGTTAGGTCTTCCTTTTTTCTTGCTGCCTTCAACTTTTCCTAGCGTTACTCTTGTCTTCTCACCATGTGACCAAAGTGTGTGTCAGACTCTGGTCTAGTTATCCTCCACCGCTCTCGCTTTGGCAGCGATACGTTCATTGGAGCATATGCAAGGTCCAAGAGGTCACTGTGCTAGAACTAAAGACTTTTGGCGGGTACAGTCCTATTATAGAAAATTCAAGCTGATCCCATCCATCCCCCCCAAGCGTATGTCTTTGCCGAATATTGCCATGCCAACCAGGAGAGCTATACGTCCTGGTAATCTAGAGTCTGAGAACACATAGGAATGCATTCAAGGCCACTTTCCCCTGGGAAAGCGAAAAAGGAGGGAAGGAGGATGACTTGTGGGAGGCTCCCGCACTCTCTCACCCCACCCTCAGGAATGCCCTCTGCCCCAAGAATTACAGCAACCCCAGCAAGCATAGCATAGCAAGGTTTGACAGTATGATAGCCTCGGTTTAGTCACTGGAGAATTCAGGCTTGGTTGGATCTAGAACCCCCTGATTTGTCTTTTTGTCAGGATTATTTATTTATTTATTTATTTATTTATTTATTTATTCGATTTATACCCTGCCCTCCCCGCATGTGCGCTCAGAGCGGCTTACAACATTGGCACATTGCCAATAAAACCATTTGTTGTTGTTGTTCAGTCGCACAGTCGAGTCTGACTCTTCGCGACCCCATGGACCAGATCACGCCAGGCCCTCCTGTCTTCCACTGTCCGCTGAAGTTTGCTCAATTTCATGTTCGTTGCATCAATCACACTGTCTGACCATCTCATCGATAAAACCATATAATGTTATAAAACACTACGATATAGGATTATAAAACATAAAAACATAAGGTGCTATTAGTAATACAATTCATATTTGTGGTGGCGTACTGGATATGCCTCCAACTGCTGAGTTGAAGCAATATGGGGGGGGTTAAGTTGGAGCGATACCGGGGGCCCGTGTACTGGCCGAGTGTCCTGCCAAAGACAGCCGGGAATTCATCACACATGTTTCTGAAGTCAGTGGCCCACATGTTGTGCACCCCCATTACTCTGAACCCCAAGGGCATGAACTAAGACAGTCCAAGCAAACTGGTGAGCCGCCCTTCCACCACCACCAAGTCCAAGTGTCCCTCAAAGTGCCGGTAGAACTCTCCTCTAACACCACATTTCAAATGAATCCACGTTCTTCCTGCCAGCTTTCTCCACCAGCCAGCTTTCACTCCCGTACATAGTCATGGGGAATACTATGGTAGGGATAAGTACCAGACGATGTACCTGTCAAAAGTTTTCATTTATGAAATTAAGCAAGCTCTGGAAGATGATGGAGGACAGGAGGGCCTGGCGCGATGTGGTCCATGGGGTTGCGAAGAGTTGGACTTGACCGTGCGACTCAACAACAACAACAACAACAACAAGATAGCCCAGGAGGGAAGGGAAGGGAAGGGAAGGGAAGGGAAGGGAAGGAAGGAAGGGAAGGGAAGGGAAGGGAAGGGAAGAGAAGAGAAGAGAAGAGAAGAGAAGAGAAGAGAGAGAGAAGAGAAGAGAAGAGAAGAGAAGAGAAGAGAAGAGAAGAGAAGAGAAGAGAAGAGAAGAGAAGAGAAGAGAAGAGAAGAGAAGAGAAGAGAAAAGAGAAGAGAAGAGAAGAGGATTGGATTTATACCCTGCCCTTCACTACCCAAAGGAGTCTCAGAGCAGCTTACAAACTCCCTTCCCTTCCCCTCCCCACAACAGACACCCCCTGTGAGGTAGGAGGGGCTGAGAGAGCTCTGACAGAAACTGCTCTTTCTCAAGAACAGCTCTTATCAGAACTATGGCTTGCCCAAGGTCATCCAGCCAGGTGCAAGTGGAGGAGTGGGGAATCAAATCCTGTTCTCCCAGATTAGAGTCCACATACTTAACCACTACACCAAACCAAGCTAAACAGGGTTGACTCTGGCAAGTAGTTGGATGGGAGACCTCCTTGGAATACCAGCAGTCAGGAGGCAGGGGCAGGCTCTATTCAGCCACCTCTCTGAATATCCTCCAGGTCACCAGTAGGGGTCAGTCACCAGAGGTCACCATGACTTCCAGGTGCACACACTCATGCACGTGCACACAAACACACAAACACACACACACACATATATAAACATTTTTATTTATTAATTAAAAGATTTATATCCTGCCTATCAAGGCAGCTTACATTAATGGTTACAAAACCATTTCCAGTTAAAACTAAAAATAAAACAGCAAACCACAAATCTCTCTCACCACTGGGATCTAAAGTGAACCCTATTCCCCCTACTGGCCCGTAAACCTGTTTCCCCCCCTTTTGGCACTTGTCACGTTTGCCAGCCACAGTTATATAGGCACCCCCTTCCTTCTGCCTGCCCCTTAACGTCTTCTCCACGACACTAAGATTTATTTTGTTCTTCCTCCTTTTACATCCTCCCAAAATGTGCACTGTCGATGCGTCTTTTGCTAAATCACTTTTAAGGAGGCATGGCTACAGAGCGAGATAAGCAAAAAGAGGAGAAGTTTGCCAAGGGCAGTTCCAGATAATTAGATCACAGCGGGGGACCACAGCGGGGTATACCTGGCACAATACATAGCGTAGCCTACGCTGGGGAACAAGAGGCAACCGACTCAGAATCCATTTGCTCTGTAGCAAACTAACAACCACTTGTCCACAGACAAAAACTACCCTCTTTATTCACCACATGCTGCTTGTTTCTTGGGACTAAGGTTGCCAGAGCCCCCGGTAAAGGGGACCCCGCCACCAGACCCCACCAGCCCACCACCAATCAAGCTGGCTGGGGAACTTACCCTGAAAAGGAGAGAGGACTAGCCGACGTGCAACAACATGTCTATGTCACTGACTCACAGCCCATGTGACCCGGAAGTGACATCATCATATCAGGGATGTCAGGGCGATACTCTGGTATCTGGGCAAAAACTCTATGGTAGGAGACAAATTTGCCAGAGTTTTTGCCCAGATACCAGAGTGTTGCCCTGATGTCCCCAACATGATGATGTCACTTCCGGGTCACGTGGGTAGTGATGGAGACTCATTGCTGCACATTGGCTGGGCCTCTCTTCTGCTCCCGTTAAGTCCCCGCCCCCCATTGCCTGCCGGTTCCAAGGAGAGTAGCTCATTGGAAAAACAACTGTGATATAATAATGAAGTTGTGGTTTAAACAATTAAAGAAAAATATTTTGTATGTGTCCTGTGTATAAAAAATCATTAGAATGGTTTCCTTTAAAAAAAAACATTAAAGTCATTTCCTTTTGACGTACATGGTCTCAAATATCTTAATGATGGTGCAGCGTCTGGCAACCCTACTTAGAACCCTTAAAACTGTTCTCTCTCTCTCTATCTCTCTCTCTCCCCCCTCCCTCTCTTTGGATAAGAGAAGAAGAAGAAGAAGAAGAAGAAGAAGAAGAAGAAGAAGAAGAAGAAGAAGAAGAAGAAGAAGAAGAAGAAGAAGAAGAAGAAGAAGAAGAAGAAGAAGAAGAAGAAGAAGAAGAAGAAGAAGAGGAGGAGGAGGAGGAGGAGGAGGAGGAGGAGGAGGAGGAGGAGGAGGAGATTGGATTTATACCCCGCCCTTCACTATCCCAAGGAGTCTCAGAGTGGCTTACAAACTCCTTTCCCTTCCCCTTCCCACAACAGGCACCCTAGGAGGGAGGTGGGGCTGAGAGAGCTCTTGACAGAAACTGCTCTTTTTCAAGGAAAGCTGTGCCAGAGCTTGTGACTGACCCAAGGTCACATCAGCAGGTGCAAGTGGAGGAGTGGGGGAATCAAACCCAGTTCTCCCAGATTAGAGTCTCCACACTTAACCACTACACCAAACAGATTGCCAGGACTCTGTGAACGAACATGCATGCGCTGAATGACCAACCATACTTTAGCAACTATGCAGGTTTAGAATCACAGAATCATGGCGTTGGAAAGGACCTCCAGGGTCATCTAGTCCAACCCCATGCAGAATGTGTGTTTGCGTGTATGTGTGTGCTGACTTGGGGAACAAATAACAAAAATGCAAATATTGTTAATGATAAGACTTTAATTCAAGAGAGAGCGGGCAGTAAGCTAAATCCCAAATAAACGCTTCGTTCTGTGAATGACTCACAACTATACATAATTATTATCTGATAACATAATAATGAATTCTATATTAAGCTAGGATGCCAGCATTCAAAACAAACATTAACGAAGCAAGGTACTCAACTTGAAAACAAGAAATTAAAAAGTAATACGGCATCTCTATTGGTTCTGGAAATCAGCTCTTCCAAAGTCCAAATGATGGATGGAAGAACCAGACAAGTTACAACGTTGACCTCTCTGGGCTCAAGGACTCGTCACTTTCTGGGGAGGGATGACAATCCAGGGTTGGGCTCTCTAGCCGTTCAGTCTTCTTCCAAGGATAATACCACAAGCGACTGCACAACTTACAGCCTTTAAAGAGAACTAAGCTAATGAGAAGCTAATGAGAAGCCCCGTCTAGCCCGATCTAATCTTGGAAGAAGAAGAGAGAAGAAGAGATTGGATTTATACCCCACCCTTCACTACCCAAAGGAGTCTCAGAGGGGCTTACAAACTCCTTTCCCTCCCCCTCCCTACAACAGACACCCTGTGAGGTTGGTGGGGCTGAGAGAACTCTTAACACAAACTGCTTTTTCAGGAACACCTTCCCTATGAAGAAAGGTTAGAACGCTTGGGGCTCTTCAGCTTGGAGAAACGACGGCTGAGGGGTGACATGATCGAGGTTTATAAGATTATCAATGGGATTGAGCAGGTTGAGAAAGAAGTCCTTTTCTCCCTTTCTCACAATACACGAACTCGTGGGCACTCCATGAAATTGCTGAGCAGTCGGGTTAGAACAGATAAAAGGAAATACTTCTTCACCCGAAGAGTGATTAACATATGGAATTCACTGCCACAGGAGGTGGTGGCAGCTACAAGCACGGACAGTTTCAAGAGGGAATTAGATAAAGATATGGAGCAGAAGTCCATCAGTGGCTATTAGCCACAGGGTATAGATGGGAATTCTCAGTCTGGGGCAGGTGATGCACTCTATTCTTGGTGGGTTTCTAGTGTCCTGGCCCCACTCCTGGACCTCCTGATAGCATGTGGTATTTTTGGCCACTGTGTGACAGAGTGTTGGACTGGATGGGCCATTGGCCTGATTCAACATTGGCTTCTCTTATGTTCTCTTATGTTCTTATGTTCTCTTAACAGCTGTGCCAGAGCTTGTGACTGACCCAAGGTCACATCAGCAGGTGCAAGTGGAGGAGTGGGGAATCAAACCCGGTTCTCCCAGATTAGAGTCCACAGAAGCTAAGCAGGGTCAGCCCAGTCTAGTATTTGGATGGGAGACCTCTGAGGAATACCAGGGTCGTGACGTGGAGGCAGGCAATGGCAAACTGCCTCTGAACGTCTCTTGCCTTGAAAACCCTACGGAGTTGCCGTAAGTCAGCTGAGATTTGATGACACTTCCCACCACTACCAAGCTGATGTGGCCGAAACCTGGACTGCCCAGGCTAGTCCAATCTCGTCAGGTTTCGAAAGCTAAGCCAGGTCAGACCAGGTTTGTACTTGGATGGGAGACCATTGAGGAAGTCCAGGGTTGCTGTGGGGAGGCAGGCAATGGCGAACCACTTCAAAATGTCTCTTACCTTGAAACTATATGGGGCCATGCAAGTAGGCCATGACTCGATGACAGATTCCACCACTACCAGCTGATGTGATGTAGACCGTCAACATGGAGGACATGGAATGCTTGAGGAGCTATTTCCACCTTGACGCCATTGCGTTGTTGTGAGGGTGAAAAGGGAATTCTCCAATATGGAGGACACTTAGCATTCACAAGGAAAGTGACAACTTCTCCCCTGTATATTGCATTGATCTACCCCCCCCTTTCCTGATTATCAGCTCTTCAGTATTGACCCAGGGTCCCCCGCCTGGGACTAGCATGAAGTACCAAGTTTAGATTCAGTTCCTCGAAAGAAATGTTACAAGGTATCATTGGGAAAATATGAAGTGATGTTAGGGTTGCCGGGTCTTACCTGAGTCCCGGCAGGGGGCTCCAGCCCAGCTCCTGGGATCACCCGGAAGTGACATCATCATACCAGGCACATTGTTCAGGGGACGCTCTAGCATTTGGGTAGAAAACTCTATGGTCATCATACAGTTTTTACCCAAATGCTAGAGTATCCCTGCCCAACATGCCCGGTGCAATGACATCACCTCTGGGTGACATCATCAAGCTGCGCACGTCAGTTGCACCGGGGCTTTTTGGAGGAGGGGCTCCCCCCCTGGTCAGCTGGTTACTGGCACTTTGGGGCTCCCAAAAGTGGGGGAAACCCCGCCTCCATCAGGGGGACGGCAGCCCTAAGTGACATACTGAGATTATTTAGACGAGCCAGTAACTTGTTTTGTTTTGTTTACTTACAAGATTTATATCCCACCTTCCTGCCCACTCAGGGCCACCAAGGCGGCTAACAGTGAAAAATAGAATATTATTTTTTAAAAAATAACCATGAAACCAATACAAAATACAGATGTTAAAATGCAGGAGCAGCAGTTAAAGTACAATGCAAGAAGAAGAGGTCACTGAGGGGATGGCAGATAAAACAAAAAAAGCCCACAACTGCTGGCAGAAGACAGAGATTCAAGGGGGCAGATGGCTATCCTTGGGGAAGGGGTAGCATAATTTTGGTGCCATGGCCGAGAAGGCTCTCTCTTGGGCTGCTACCAGTCCTTTTACAGAACACAGGGATGCCCAAAGCGCCAAAGAAGACTGTAACGATTGCATAGGTTCAAATGGGAGTAGGAAGTTCTTAAGGTATGCTGGTCGCAAATGGTATTAGGCTGCAACAATAATACCAGCTTTACAAAACCACGGGTAAATTTAGCTACAATAAACAGCTACAATAAACATTAGGATATTTGTTTGGAATGGGCTTACCAAGTGCTTGCCAGGTGGTGGTGGGGTTCATGCTCTGGTGGGGCCTTAGGGGGCTGTGCCCCCTTTCTTAAAAGCACAGCACCATAAGAATTTCTCCTGTAAATGCTCTTTTCAATCATTTAAAAACACTTTTTTAAAGATGCATGTTCCTTAAAGCAGAGTGGGGTGCTGCAGTTGACTAATTCCTGCACTAAGCAAAGGGGTTGGAGTAGGTGACCTCTAGAATCCCATCTAATTATCTCTCAAGAAACTGGCCCCCTTTAAGAGAGTTCTTCTGCCCTAAGTGTGAGAGCCAGTTTGGCGTAGTGGTTAAGTGCGCAGACTCTAATCTGGGAGAACTGGGTTTGATTCCCCACTCCTCCACTTGCAGCTGCTGGATGACATTGGGCAAGCTATAGTTCTGTCAGAGCTGTTCCCTCAAGGGCAGTTCTGGAAAGAGCTCTCTCAGCCCCCCTACCTCACAGGGTGTCTGTTGTAGGAAGGGGAAGGGAAGGAATTTGTAAGCCACTCTGAGACTCCTTCAGGTAATGAAGGGTGGGATATAAATCCAATCTCCTCCTCCTCCTCCTCCTCTTCTTCTTCTTCTTCCTTAACTATAGAAGCCATCACCCCCACCTGCCAGCTTGTTATCAGGATTGCTGCTTAGGCTGTGGCAGAAGTGATTAACTTGCAGCAGCTGAGAACTGTCGTCTAAAGTGGTTGACCGGTTGCAATTCAGAGATCTATCCTGGTAACAGCTTTCTACTGTCTAAATGGCTTTTCTTTCTGCACTGAGAACTTCAGCCCCACCAGGGAAAAAAAATATTGCCCCACAAACCACAAAATCCTAGCTACGGACCGGGGTGGGGGGGTTGCTCCATGCCTGTCTCCCATTGCCCACTGCCTCTTCGGCAGCCAGTGTGTGTGGGGGACGACGACTAAAAAAGCACTGTTGAGCAGCAGCATGAAGTCACTTCCGGAGAAAACTGGGAAGTAACATCAATCCACTCTAGGAATTGCTGGAAACTCAATGGTTTTATCCTAGAACTCCAGGCGATTCCTTGAGATCTGTGATGTCACTTTGGAGTTTCCACGGAAATGACATCAGACCATTGTTTGACAGTGTCCCCCTCCACATACCTGCCCTCTCCGGACTCCCGCCAGTTGCCAGCCACTCGCCAGCAGCCGTCGTCTAGAAAGGGGCTGGGTTTTACAGGTAACAGCCACCAGCTCCACTGACATCCGAATGGAATAATAGTTTGAATGGGAGATTCTGTTTTGCAGTGGGATGAAAGGAAACCTTAAAGAAGTAAATTCTGAATCACTTGAGGTGGTTCAGCGGAAGGACGGGCCGCATGGCGCACCAGCGCGCAAGGCACTTCAAAGCACAGATCTGCCTAAGCGGTTCAGAGACTATGCACCATTTTAATTTCAGATAAAAGCTTTAAAGGTTCTGCAGATTTGTTCTCGGGATCTTCTGAGGAGAAAATTATCTCTTATGAGATTATTTGTGTTCAATTCACTCTGCGGTAACAAGAAGCAATTTTAATCTGCCCACTAAATTAAATTGCCCTGTAAAGGAAGCAGGAAGGAAATTAAAGGGGCGGGGGGATCTCCCCCCCTTTTAAAAATTATCTGTTCCTGGTTTTGTTTCATCCCTTATTCAGCGTGCATTTGTAACAAATGTCGGGGCCGTGGTCCAGAGAGCAAAAGCTGGCTTGCAAAATGTGTGTGCGTTTTCTAATGTTAACTGGATGCTACAGATTATCGGTGTGGATGACTTCCATCGGGGTACACTGAACTTGTGCAAGGTGGTATTCTGGCGTCTTGCACCCGACCGCACTAACAGACCCTCCAAGTGTGTGAGTAGCCCTATACTATCTGAAGTTTGGGAGAAAGACTTTAAGGAAATATATATGCTAGTTATGAACACGAAGAAGCTGATAGTTAGTATGGAAAATTTACCAAATTGGCTGATTGTTGGGGCAGCAGAGGTGAAGAATTTTATACAAACTGAGAGGCCTGGAAAGGCAGCCGGTATTAGCTGCTGTAGATTTTCCGGGTTGCGTGGCCGTGGTCTTGGCATTGTAGGACCTGACGTTTCGCCAGTAGCTGTGACTGGCATCCTCAGAGGTATCACACAGAAAGACGGGGGACTCTCTGTGTCAAGGTGAGAAGCAAAATGGTAGGCAGGTAATTTATGTCTACCCTGGAAGGTGGGGTAGGGCTGAGTCATTTATCTTGTCGGAGTTCCCAGGCTTGAACATACTAATGGAGGAGCTTTCCTGAGGAGGTTCTTTTGTATATGGATTGGCTGATTCCTGAGGAGGTTCTTTTGCATATGGATTGTTTCCTGAGGAGGTTTCCTGTTTCCTGAGGAGGTTCTTTTGCATGTGGATTGGCCTGGGGAACACCTACATGATAATGACTCAGCCCTACCTTCCTGAGTAGATATAAATTACCTGCCTACCATTTTGCTTCTCACCCTGACCCAGAGAGTGCTCCATCTTTCTGTGTTATACCTCTGAGGATGCCAGTCACAGCTAATGGCGAAACGTCAGGTCCTACAATGCCAAGACCACGGCCATGCAACCCGGAAAATCTACAACAGCTAACGAACTCCAGCTGTGAAAGCCTTCGACAGCAGCAGGTATTGATTTAATCCCACCAGAATTAATTTAAAAAGAATTGCGAATGGTGGGTTCTGATATTAACAACTTTGTTTACAGCAACTGATAAAATGGGAAGGATACCAAAAGACTGGGGGTGGCGGGGTGGCAGCCATTGTTCCTATTTATAAACGAGGCAGCAAAGATGTGCCATCAAATTATAGAACGATTAGTTTATTCAGTACCTTGAGTAGATCATAATACGCAAGACATTTACCGTGGAAACTGAGAGACGAGTAAGAGCCGGAGAAGCGAAACGGGGGGTGGGTGAGATCCTGGTGGCAGCACACTTGCAAACGGTTGCTGAAGTGGATGGAAACGGCATGATTTACTGTGTGTGTGGAAAGTGCCCTTTATTGGCTGATCTTTCGACACTAAATTCTGGTTCCAGAGTCCTGAAGAGCTCCAGTCGCATATATAGATTTTCGGCGAGGCCGATTTTCGGCGAGGCGGGATTCGGCAAGGCGGGATACAAATGGAAAAGAATAAATAAATAAATAAATAAATAAATAGATCTTCTGCACAACCAGGCTGTCCCTTACACTTTCGTGAAAGGGTAACTCCTATGAGCTCAAAGGAAGAGTGCCCCGGTGGCACATCTCCCTTCACTCAAGTGAGCGATGAATAATCTTGTTTATATGTACACTGAACTCAGTGCATACGCATCAATGCTCCCGACTGCAACAGGAAGCGACAGATTAGGATGGATGATCGACTCTATTCTTACTTCAAGGAGAGGGGGATTCCCAGGATGAAATCCACTTAGCCTAGCTCTGTGGTCAGCAAGTGACCCTTGACCCCTTATTGTTATGCAGTGCTTTTCACTGCACGCACTGGATTTATGTAGGGATGTTCCACAGCTGAGGGGGTGACATGATTGAGGTTTACAAGATTATGTGTGGGATAGAGCAGGTCGAGAAAGAAGTCCTTTTCTCCGTTTCTCACGATACAAGAACTCGTGGGCACTCCATGAAATTGCTGAGCGGTCAGGTTGGAATGGATAAAAGGAAGTACTACTTCACCCAAAGAGTGATTAACACATGGAATTCACTGCCACAGGAGGTGGTGGCAGCTACAAACGTGGACGGCTTCAAGAAGGGATTGGATGAAGATATGGAGCAGAAGTCTGTCAGTGGCTACTAGCCACAAGGTATAGATAGGAACTCTCAGTCTGGGGCAAGGGATGCACTGTATTCTTGGTGCTTGGGGGGGGCAACAGTGGGAGGGCTTCTAGCGTCCTGGTCCCACTGCTGGACCTCCTGATGGCACTTGGTATTTTTGGCCACTGTGTGACAGAGTGTTGGACTGGATGGGCCATTGGCCTGATCCAGCATTGGCTTCTCTTATGTCTGGGGCAAGGGATGCTCTGTATTCTTGGTGCCTGGGGGGGGCAGCAGTGGGAGGGCTTCTAGTGTCCTGGCCCCACTGCTGGTGGACGTCCTGATGGCACCTGGTATTTTTGGCCACTGTGTGACAGAGTGTTGGACTGGATGGGCCGTTGGCCTGATCCAGCGTTGGCTTCTCTTATGTTCTTATGACAACCATTCCAAAAATGCAGCTAAGAGAGAAGTCATCACACCCAACACCATTATTCCTCACTTCGTCCTTTGCATTTTCCTTTGTATTATACCAGCCTAAGATTCAAAAACACTAGAAAACATTAATAATCTCTTGCTTAGATGTCTGTGTCAGAGATGCTGTGTTAGTTCCTTTCTGACTAAAAGGAAAGCAATGAGTGTGAATCACTAAAGGACGTAAATTAAATCAAGGTTTTTGTTTGCTCTGGGAACACTGTTCTCACTACAGTTTAACCATTAGAAATAAAGAGAAAAAGAAAATAGTTCTGGAAAGAGTGATGATTCAAACTCCTTCGGATTGAGAAAAAAATAGATTCATTTGAGCAATGTGAAAACGATCTTTTTGAAAATGAGAGCACTTTTCATAAAACACCGTCTCATAACCTTAAAACTGTGAATGTCCCCCAGTGCCAATCTTTTCCAAATAGGCAAACGTTTCATTAATACACACAGAAACAAAAATCACAAGGATGAATGAAGGTGATGAGTGTCAGTATGCATTCAGCTTTGCTGAATGGAATAAATACCTGAAAAGTACCTTATCGGTATTTTTCGGGTTTGTATTCGGCCGAATCAGATTCTCCAATCCGATTCAGCTACCAGTAAGGTGCTCCCGAATAAAAGCCGATCTTGTGGCAGCCATTTTGTGGCAGTGCCCAACATACCCTGTCAGATTTCCCGAGGTACCCACAAGTTCAAAAGCCTCTCTTCAAGGTCTCAGGTCCCATGGTAGCTGTACGTAGATTTTCTTTTTTGTTTTACAAAATTCCAACTATTGGAATAGGAGTGGTTTTAAGCATTAAAAAAATGAGGGGGAAATCCCTCCCTGCTCATAGGGTCTTCTCTTCAAACTGTAAATTTGTAAACAAACAAAAGATTGATCTATTCTAGGTTTACCAGCTGTCCTCTTTTTAAAGGACATGTCCTCTTTCAGTGGTATCTGTCCTCTTCGGGGCTCTTAAACAATAACAACAACAAAACCCTAATGAAAATGTCCTCTTTTTGGGTTGGAAGGTTAGGCATATTCCTAGTTAGTAGCAATGATCACAGCTTAAATAGTTGGGATATTTAAAATTAGATTCGTAAATAGTGATCTCTGTTCTGAAGTAGTCAGTTGGGAAATATGTCCTCTTTTTCATGATTCAAAATATGGTAGCCCTAGGTAAACTTTATGGAATAGAGCATTATGTGTAGGCAGAACTTATTTGTGAGCTCAAGGGGCATACCCATCAATGTGTTCCAGCACCGAACCAGTCCATCTTTAGAGTTTCTGGAGTCTTTGATGGGGCAGCGGCCTTTCTTCTAAGAAATAAATGTCTGTGCTGGGCTGACAGACAATAAATCACGGAGCGGAGAGAAAGAGAGAGCCACCCAGAAACGTGTCACATTACTGTGTCAATCTAAACATTCCGGAAATCCCACAGCCATTTCTCAACACACACCTTTCCGTCAAAATCTCTGTGTCAGAATCTCTCCCAAAGCAGTGTTTGGTTGTACATTTTCACGGCGTCTTCTCCGTCTTAGACATTTGATGGCATTAGGGAGCAGTGATTTAGAGTTCTGCCAGGACAGTTCTCATTGGGCCAGTCCAAGGGATGAGTGAGCCATTTCGCTTTCTGCCCTGCGGCTATGGCTTCAAGTCCTTCTCTTATAAGCTCGACATGAATAGAAGGAAAGCCCGGTGTGTGGTGGAGAATTAGAGATGCGAGAAGCCATTTGCATGTCAATTCCCATTCTAGCTTTCCTGCTCTGAATTAAGGCCTGGAAATCTTCTAGAATAATGGTTGATATGCAGAATACAGAGCTGAGTTCCCCTGGAGAAAATGGCAGCTTCTATGGCACTGTACACGACTGAGGAGAAGAAGAAGAAGAGGAAGAGGAAGAGGAAGAGGAAGAGGAAGAGGAAGAGGAAGAGGAAGAGGAAGAGGAAGAGGAAGAAGAGGAAGAAGAAGAAGAAGAAGAAGAAGAAGAAGAAGAAGAAGAAGAAGAAGAAGAAGAAGAAGAAGAAGAAGAAGAAGAAGAAGAAGAAGAAGAAGAAGAAGAAGAAGAAGAAGAAGAAGAAGAAGAGGAGGAGATTGGATTTATACCCTGCTCTTCACTCGGAGTCACAGAGCGGCTTACAAACTCCTTTCCCTTCCCCTCCCCGCAACAGACACCCTGTGAGGGAAGTGAGGCTCGGAGAGCTCTTTCAAGGACTACCCTTTCGAGGACAGCTCTTGTCAGAACTATGTCTTGCCCGAGGTCATCCAGCAGCTGCAAGGGGAGGAGTGGGGGAATCAAACCTGGTTCTCCCAGATTAGAGTTCACACACTTAGCCACTACACCAAACTGGCTCTCTTCCCTCCCCTCCCCAAACCCCACCCTCCCTAGGTTTGTGCTTCTCCAGGAGTTTCCCAAACCCAAAGTTGGCAACTGTATGCTGATTGTGTCATGCCTCCCCCACTGGAGACACCGGCTTATATCCATCTCCCCCTCTCCAATGCATGTGTGTGTGGAGATAGAGTCGAATTTGGCGAATTCTTCTTTTTTCCCTCCATCCAAAAAGAGAAGGGGGGCTTGTGTTTCAGAGGACCCTGGAAAAGAGCAAACTATTGCCACCCACCATCACCTTGTTGACGGATTAATAGCTACATATGGGGGTTGGAGGCCAGCGGACAGGTTTCCCCTGAGCAGAAAGCTCTGAATACTGACAACATTTGGGCAGAGGGAAGCATGCTCGATCTCTGGAAATCCGTCCAGCCCCGATTGTCATATTAGCCG
Source organism: Gekko gecko (assembly GCA_029375565.1). Classification (NCBI taxonomy): domain Eukaryota; kingdom Metazoa; phylum Chordata; class Lepidosauria; order Squamata; family Gekkonidae; genus Gekko; species Gekko gecko. Next base: position 327,715,198 of record JAPDNY010000001.1, read on the forward strand.
GTTTTATTTTTTTTTTCCCATGGCTTGCCTTTGATCATCTGCTTTACGAATCCCGCTGGAGACACTGAAGCCGAATTGCCTGCCAGCTACTTACTATGCCTAATGAGTCGCTGCTCAGAGTTTTATGGGCGTCTCTGCTGGTCGCATTGGCTCAACTTTTCAACACGGCTTGGTCTGTAAACGGGCACGATGCGGGGTCTGTTCTCTTAAGAAGAGGGGTAATTTTTTTTAAAAAAATAATAATAATCTGCATCGTCAATCTGGACTGCCCAGGGTGGCCTGTTCTCTTCAGATCTCAGAAGCTAAGCAGGGTCGGCCCTGGTTAGCACTTGGATGGGAGACCAATCAGAAAGCCCAGGGTTCCTACGTGGAGGCAGGCAATGGCAAACCACCTCTTGCTGTAACCTTTGACAGCCCAGGCCAGCCTGCTGTCATGTGATCTCGGAAGCTAAGCAGGGTCGGCCCCGGTTAGCACTTGGATGGGAGACCAATCAGAAAGCCCAGGGTTCCTACGCGGAGGCAGGCAATGGCAAACCACCTCTTGCCCTAACCTTTGACAGCCCGGGCCAGCCTGATGTCACGTGATCTCGGAAGCTAAGCAGGGTTGGCCCCGGTTAGCACTTGGATGGGAGACCAATAAGAAAGCCCAGGGTGGCTATGCAGAGGCAGGCAATGGCAAATCACCTCCGAACATCTTTTGCCTTGACCTGGATGGCCCAGGCTAGCCCAATCTCATCGGTTCACAGAAGCTAAGCAAGGTCGGCCCTGGTTAGCACTTGGATGGGAGACCAATCAGGAAGCCCAAGGTTCCTATGCGGAGGCAGGCAATGGCAAACCACCTCTTGCCCTAACCTTTGACAGCCCGGGCCAGCCTGATGTCACGTGATCTTGGAAGCTAAGCAGGGTTGGCCCCGGTTAGCACTTGGATGGGAGACCAATCAGAAAGCCCAGGGTGGCTATGCAGAGGCAGGCAATGGCAAACCACCTCCGAACGTCTTTTGCCTTGACCTGGATGGCCCAGGCTAGCCCGATCTCATCAGTTCTCAGAAGACAAGCAGGGTCGGTCCTGGTTAATACCTAGATGGGAGACCACCAAGGAAGTCCAGGGTTGCTAAGCAGAGGAAGGCTAGGGCAAACCACCTCTGAACATCTCTCACCTTGACCTGGATGGTCCAGGCTAGCCTGATCTTATCAGATCTCAGAAGCTAAACAGGGTTGGCCCTGGTCAGTGTCTGTATGGGAGACCACCAAGGAAGCCCAGGGTTGTTATGCAGAGGCAGGCAATGGCCAACCACCTCTGAACGTCTCCTGCCTTGAAAACCCTACAGGACCGCCAAAAGTCAGCTGTTGTCTTCATGGCACTTTCCATCCTCCTCTTCCTCCTCCTCCTCCTTCTCCTCCTCCTGTTGTGTTCAATAAAATGATTTTGAAATAATAATAATAAAAATAATAATTCTTTCCCCAGAGAGCACTGAGGTCAGGGACTCAGAGTCGCCTGGCTCTCCCCGGCCCGAGTGACGCCAGGTTGGCTACTACTAGAGCCAGGGCCTTTTCAGTGGTGGCTCCATACTGGTGGAACGAGCTCCTGGGTGACATCAGGGCCCTGCGGGATCTTCTACAGTTCCACAGGGCCTGTAAAACGGAGCTCTTCCACCAGGCTTTTGATTAGGAGCTGCCACTGACCAATGTGCCACCGGAACATACTATGGCCTACATGAATATTGGTTGAATACTGCTTCCTGTGAGGGGATTGTATACTGATGCTGCCATCATTTGCACTACTTTGTTAGATTTTTATGACGTTAGGGATCTGCCTATGCACATTTTACAGTATTTTAGTCTATTGATTGTTTTATTGTTTTAATGTTGTTCACCGCCTTGAGCCAGTTCCCGGCAAGGCGGGATATAAATTGAAAATAATAAACACATAATAATAATGATAATGATAATGATAATGATAATGATAATGATAATGATAATAATAATAATAACAACAACAACAACAACAACGATAATAATGATAATGATAATAATAACTGAACACCAAAACCATTTCACATGTCTGCTTCTTCAAAAGAAGTAAAACATCTGAATTATTTTTTAAAAATACCTATCCACCCTCCCATCTAGCTAGGTAGATATCTGAAGTGGTGCTTCCAGCCATTAAAAAGTGTTAGCACATTCCCCCCCCCCAATATTGGGTAACAGGATTTATTTAGCAACAAAGAAATTATCGAAACAATTAACTGAACATTGCAGAACCAGTTTGGTGTAGTGGTTAGCTGCGCGGACTCTAATCTGGGAGAACCGGGCTTGATTCCCCACTCCTCCACTCGCAACTGCTGGATGACCTTGGGCAAGCCAGAGTTTTGGCACAGCTGTTCTTGAAAAAGAGCGGTTTCGGTCAGAGCTCTCTCAGCCCCACCTACCTCACAGGGCGTCTGTTGTGGGGAGGGGAAGGGAAACGAGATTGTAAGCCACTCTGAGACTCTTGAGTGAAGGGCAGGGTACAAATCCAATCTCTTCTTGTTGTTCTTCTGCTTCTGCTTCAGTACATTTCCATGAAAAAAGGATGTTCCCATCAATTAACCATCATAACATGTAAAATCTCGTTGTACCACTGATCTTACTGTTTGGGTTTTTTCTATTAATTCTGTCAATTTTATTTTTTTTGCCATTCGTCTCGATTGTAATTACTTTAAACTTTTATCATTGTGCCTGAAATTACTATTTTGCTTCATTGTAATAACACTATTACTACTTCCTTGAAATATCCTTGACAATTTATATGTCCATCTTCACAAATTATATCTGAAACCATGATGAAATACTGTCAGAAAAATGACTGTAATGTGCATTAATAATAAGGAAGCAATACGTAGTATTCCCTGATCTGGAAGCCCCAGGCTGGTCTGATCTCCTCAGAATCTCAGAAGCTAAGCAGGGTCAAGCCCTGGCTACTACTTGGAAGGGAGACCACCAAGGAAGTCCAGGGTAAGTATTTGGATGGGAGACCACCAAGGAAGTCCAGGGTAAGTATTTGGATGGGAGACCACCAAGGAAGTCCAGGGTTAGTACTTGGATGGGAGACCACCAAGGAAGTCCAGGGTTAGTACTTGGATGGGAGACCACCAAGGAAGTTCAGGGTTAGTACTTGGATGGGAGACCACCAAGGAAGTCCAGGGTTAGTACTTGGATGGAAGGCCAAAAAGGAAGTCCAGGGTTAGTACTTGGATGGGAGACCACCAAGGAAGTCCAGGGTTAGTACTTGGATGGAAGGCGACCAAGGAAGTCCAGGGTTAGTACTTGGATGGAAGTCCAGGGTTAGTACTTGGATGGCTTCCACAAGGAAGCCTAGGGTTGCTATACACTGGCAGTGATGCTGAACTACCTCTGTTTTTCTCTTCTGTTGACTTGGATGGTGCAAGCTAGCCTGATCTCTAGGGTTGCAAGACCCCCAGTTGGGGTAGTTTCCCCCAATTTTGGGGCTCTAATCTGCTGCTGGCCAGCTGGCTAATGGAGGAAGCTCCACCCCTGAACAGCCCCTCCCACATCAATTTCGTCAGTGTGATGGCATCACTCCCATGTAACGTCATTGCATCGATGATGTCACACGCAGCAACATTGCCCTGCCTTCCCTACTCCCAGAAGGCTCTCTCCCACCCCCTACTGGCCAGGTAAGTAGACCTAGCAACCCTACTGATCTCAGAAGATTTTGAAAAGCTAAGAAGGGTCAGCCCTGGTTAGTACTTGGATGGGAGACCACCGAGGAAGTCCAGGGCTGCAACACAGAGGCAGTCAATGGCAAACCACCTCTGTTTGTCTCTGCCCTGACCTGGATGGCCAAAGCTAGACAGATCTCGTCAGGTCTCAGAAGCTAAGCAAGGTCAGCCCCAATTAGTACTTGAGCCAGTTTGGTGTAGATGAGTCAGTTTGGTGTAGATGAGCCAGTTTGGCGTAGTGGTTAAGTGTGCGGACTCTAATCTGGGAGAACCGGGTTTGTTTCCCCACTCCTCCACTTGCACCTGCTGGATGACCTTGCGCAAGTTATAGTTCTGGCACAGCTGTTATTGAAAAAGAGCCATTTCTGTCAGAGCTCTCTCGGCCCCACCTACCTCACAGGGTGTCTGTTGTGGGGAGGGGAAGGGAAAGGAGTTTGTCAGCCGCTCTGAGACTCCTTTGGGTAGTGAAGGGAGGGGTATAAATCCAATCTCCTCTTCTTCTTTGATGGGAGACCACCAAGGAAGTCCAGGGCTGTTACCCAGGGGCAGGGCTCTACTTGTCTCTCGCCTAAAAACCCTACGGGGCCACCATACATCAGCTACAACCTCTCCACCACACGTATGAAGTTTACAGCATGCAAAATTAACACAGATGTGTCCGTTCGAGAGACATCTCCAGAGCAGAGCTCTTCAGAGGATAATGCCGCAGCTCAGAAGCCTACAGCTTATTGCTTTTGCTGGCATTTGAAAGGCGCAGCAAAATATAATCTGTCGAGCTCCCGCTTGACTGGAATTGCAGCCATGCTGGCAGCATAAATGAAAACCAGGAGGTGCTTTCCGACAGACCCGCCACTCAGTCGGAACTGCCATCCCCCAAACAAGCACAATAGATGCAAGGATGCGCCCGGGAAGTCAACCGCATGACTGAGACACACAGAGGGAGGAAGAGTGTGGGACATCAACAGACATTTGATTACAGCTCCATATGGGTAACGGCCGCACAATTTAACTCCACGTGCGTAGACTCCCGTGCAGAACTTAAATGTGTGTTATAGCTCAGGGCGCTCTTTCCGTTTACCACAGGGGCAGCTACGAGAGGAAGACATTATCCCATGCGCGGCGCACAAGGCCGTATAATTCCCTACTGCCTTTGAATAACGTGGGAAGTTCGTAAGTCAATATGAGCCCACGTGGTATTCGTTTATGGATAACAATATCCTGGCTTCTCCGGAAATAATAGGACCGTTCGGCACAAATGTGAATCTTATTTTATTTTTATTTTGGGCGACCCTGGATTTCACATTCTCAGGCACCTCGATGGTTTCCCCTGACAAGGAAATTATGAAAAGTGACAGCCACACCATTACAATATTTAACAAAAGCATGCAGATGCAGCAGAGTCTGCGGCATTAAAAGAAGAACAAACGTAACGAAGCATAAAGTAAAGGTAAAGGTTCCCTTGCTCGAAAGCCAGTCGGATCCGACTCTAGGGTTGCGGTGCTCATCTCCGTTTCAAAGCCGAAGAGCCAGCGCTGTCCAAAGACATTTCCGTGGTCATGTGGCCGGCATGACTAAGCACCAAGGCGCACGGAACGCTGTTACCTTCCCACCAAAGTGGTACCTATTTATCTACTTGCAATTTCTTGCTTTCGAACTGCTAGGTTGGCAGGAGCTGGAACTAGAGACGGGAGCTCACCCCGTCAAGCGGCACTCATGGGTCTTGAACTGCTGAACTACTGACCTTCCACAGCCTGCAGTTCAGCGTCTTAACCACTTGAGCCATCGCTGAGGTCCTTCCCACGTTATTCAAAGACAGTAGGGAAGCATAAGTCATACTAAATGGGCCACAACTTCACTGATATTCAGACACTACACTGCACCATCATCTGTTGTCTGTGAGGAAGACGTGTGGACATTGGGGTTGCAGGGTCTGACCTGGCCGCCGGCAGGGGGATCCCGGTCCTCCTCCTGGAGTTTCTTGGTGCATGGGCCGCAATAACATCACCCGGAAGTGACATCATCACATAGGGCACGTTGCGGGGGACGCTCTAGCATTTAAGGAAGAACTCTATGGTTTGGGTTGGAGCCCGGTGTCAGGCTTCCTTAATCAGGTCCCGCAACACCGGGCTTCATCAGAAGAAAACTGTTTAATGGTGAATCAGAACTAATGACACGTATACAGCTTGTGTCAGGAATGCCCGGGAACAATAGGGCCTTCTATGTTATACTACAATCAAACACTCCCCTTAGTGAGCTGAAGCCAATGAATATAGTTTGCACATGCAGGCAAACAAGTGGGCAAAGCAGATCAACAATCTAAAAGCCGTTGGGTCCCAGCTTAGGAGTTCTGCAGCTGGAGCATCTACAAGGTCACACAGATGATAACATACAGACAGTGCAAACTGTCATGTTCAGAGAGGCTGGTAGATGAAAAGTACTCCCTCCACATTCCAACCCTGTGACAGGGCTACCTGACACCTGGAGAGGGTGGGGTGTGAGGAGAGGCAAGACCTCAGCAGTATCTAATGCCCTCCAAAGCAGGCATGATCGAGGTGTACAAGATTATGAATGGGATTGAGCAGGTTGAGAAAGAAGTCGTTTTCTCCCTTTCTCACAATGCAAGAACTCGTGGGCACTCCATGAAATTGCTGAGCAGTCGGGTTAGAACAGATAAAAGGAAGTCCTTCTTCACCCAAAGAGTGATTAACATATGGAATTCACTGCCACAGGAGGTGGTGGCAGCTACAAGCACGGACAGTTTCAAGAGGGAATTAGATAAACATACAGAGCAAAAGTTCATCAGTGGCTATTAGCCACTGTTAAGTGGTTAAGACACTGAACTGCAGGCTGTGGAAGGTCAGTAGTTCAGCAGTTCAAGACCCGTGAGTGCCGCATGACGGGGTGAGCTCCCGTCTCTAGTTCCAGCTCCTGCCAACCTAGCAGTTCGAAAGCAAGAAATTGCAAGTAGATAAATAGGTACCACTTCAGTGGGAAGGTAACAGCGTTCCGTGCACCTTGGTGTTTAGTCATGCCGGCCACATGACCACGGAAATGTCTTCGGACAGCGCTGGCTCTTCGGCTTTGAAGCGGAGATGAGCACTGCAACCCTAGAGTCGGATTCGACTGGCTTTCGAGCAAGGGAACCTTTACCTTTACCTATAGATGGGAACTCTCAGTCTGGGGCAGGTGATGCACTCTATTCTTGGTGCTGGGGGGGGCAGCAGTGGGAGGGCTTCCGGTGTCCTGGCCCCACTGGGGGACCTCCTGATGGCCCCTGGTATTTTTGGCCACTCTATGACACAGAGTGTTGGACTAGATGGGCCATTGGCCTGATTCAACATTGGCTTCTCTTATGTTCTTATGTTCATTTCCTCCAGGGGGACTGGTCTTTGTCGTCTGGAGATCCACTGAAATTCTAGGAGATCTCCAGGCCCTGCCTGGAGGTTGGGAACCCTTTAAATTCATGGCACCATTAAACTCCTCGCTCACCTCTCAGCCTAGCTCAGAACGAGGAGGGGCGCAGCCTGTCCTTATAAACGCGAAGGCTGCTAAAACATTTTTATTAACAGACAGCAGGCTGAGACGCAGCGCCTTTCATCCTTCAAGATGACAACGATATTAAACTTACAGAGATGCGGCCTGACAATAGCGAAACATCGCCAAGGCTGATAAAAGAGTAAAGTCTGCAAAGAAGATATGTGGCTGCAAATGTCGCTTAGGGGGACCTTTTGTATCAACGACATGCCCACATTTTCGCAGGTTTAGATCAGAATTAAATCGGCGCCGGCAGTTTATACGTCTTCGCATGGAATTCACGGCCACAGGAGGTGGTGGCAGCTACCGGCATGGGCGGCTTCAAGAGGGAATTGGAGAAACATCTGGAGCAGAGGTCCATCAGTGGCTATGAGCCATAAGGTATAAGTAGGGACTCTTAGTCTGGGGCAAGGGATGCTCTGTATTCTTGGTGCTTGGGGGGGGCAGCAGTGGGAGGGCTTCTAGTGTCCTGGCCCCACTGCTGGACCTCCTGATGGCCCCTGGTATTTTTGGCCACTGCTGTGACAGAGTGTTGGACTGGATGGGCCATTGGCCTGATCCAGCATTGGCTTCTCTTCTGTTCTTATGATAGGAACTCTGGAAGTGAACGGCCACCTGTTAACTCTCCCTGCTCCGGAAAGAAGGCGCTGATAGAGCAACAACCGTATTTTATCCCCAGACACTGTGATACACTCCCTTTAATAAAACCTCCCAAATTAAACCGAAACGGAGCGCGTTTTATTTTCTGTCACTAAACTTGGAGAAGACACAAGCATAAATTCGGGCAGGGGAGGAACAAGCAATTAAAAACAAGCCATTTAAAATGCAGTCTAGTTTCTGTTCTCTGTCTCTGTCCCTCTCTGTCTCTCTGTCTCTCTCTCTCTGTCTCTGTCTCTCTCTCTGTGTCTCTGTGTCTCTGTCTCTGTCTCTCTCTCTCTGTCTCTCTCTGTCTCTGTCTCTCTGTCTCTCTCTCTCTCTGGAGAAAATGGCTGCTTTGGAAGGTGGATTCGATGTCATTATACCTGTCCAACCATGCTTCACTTTGCTTCACACAGGCTGTGGTCACACACACTAAATAATCCACGACGGCTGAGGGGTGACATGATCGAGGTTTATAAGATTATGAATGGGATTGAGCAGGTCGAGAAAGAAGTACTTTTCTCCCTTTCTCACAATACCAGAACTCGTGGGCACTCCATGAAATTGCTGAGCAGTCGGGTTAGAACAGATAAAAGGAAGTCCTTCTTCACCCAAAGAGTGATTCACACATGGAATTCACTGCCACAGGAGGTGGTGGCAGCTACAAGCATGGACAGTTTCAAGAGGGAATTAGATAAACATATGGAGCAGAAGTCCACCAGTGGCTATTAGCCACAGGGTATAGATGGGAACTCTCAGTCTGGGGCAGGTGATGCACTCTATTCTTGGTGCTGGAGGGGGCAGCAGTGGGAGGGCTTCTAGTGTCCTGGCCCCACTGCTGGACCTCCTGATGGCACCTGGTATATTTTGGCCGCTGTGTGATAGAGTGTTGGACGAGATGGGCCATTGGCCTGATTCAACATTGGCTTCTCTTATGTTCTTATGTTCACTTCCAATCCACTTCCAATGCACTTTCCAACTGGGTTTTGCCAGTTCACACAGTAAAATCCAGTTGGGAAGTGCACTAAAGCTGCATTGGAAGTGGATTGTTTAGTGTGTGGGACCGCAGTCTTAGTTTGTCATAGACGCTGGGGGGAGGGGGATTTCTTAGGTGGGGGAGTGAGTGTGGGGTGTCTGTGAGTGCTCTATCTTAGACGGCGGAACCCTTTCCTCAAGATGCGCCTCTCTCTGGTTCACAGGGAGGCATCCTTGAAGCTCTCAGTGCCAGCTTGTGTAGTAGATAATGGGATTGTATATTCCCATGGGAAAGGGGGGTGGAGACGCGGGAGCCTGGCTGCATGACGTGACGTGTGTTTGGGTCTTAGGAGGGGTTGCAGTTTGAACTTTCTACATCTATGCATGCACCTGCCAAAATGCTTTAGAACTGACACGGTACTGTTCATGCCTGGAACTCATTTAATTCAATAATGGTTTCACTGCCAAAGACAGTCTGTGCTTGAGAGTGACTTGACCAGGGAGGTCCTCACGAGGTCCCTCTCTTCCACAAACTCTGCCCTTCTCAGGCTCCACCCCGGAATCTCCAGGTATCTCCTGACTCGGAGGTGGCAACTGTATTCCGGAATATTTTTGGTAAGGCAGGCTTAATTACTACTCTTCCGAATCTTTTGTTGCTGTTGCTGGAGGGGTGGTTCAGTGGTTGCTTTCCTTCTGTGACCACCCTAGCATAATTACACGATTTATGATCGTGTGAAAATTTTCAAGAAGTAATGAGTAATCGGTTCTACTGAAATGAGAAAAGCAATAAGGAAAAAAGAAATCTCTTCCAGCCACACTTACATAACAGGAAAAATAACTGATTAAGGATCCATCCAGTCATGTGGGGTTGCCAATCCCCAGTTGGAGGCAAGTAACCTTCAGTTTGGAGCCCCTCCTCCAGTTCAAGGATCTCAGAAAGCAGGGGGAATGGCTGCTGGGCACTCCATTATACTCTGTGGAGACTGGTCCCCATAGGGTTTAACGGAGGATCAATTTGTGAGTATCTGGGGCTCAGGGGGCGGTGTTGGAGGTAGAGGTACCAAATTTTCAGCATAGCTGCTGGTGCCTTTCCTCAAAAAGCCCCTGAATTTCAAAATGATTGGGACAGGGGGTTCGATTCTATGAGCCCCAAAAGAAGGTGCCCCCATTTTCCATTATTTCCAATGGAGGGAAGGCTTTTAAAAGGAATATGGTCCCTTTAAATGAGATGGACAGCTCAATCATGCTTCTTCCCTCCCCTCTCCCAGAGCCTCCTGGTAAGTCCTCCACTGGCTTCTCGGCCTCACCTGGCAACCCTACATTTATGGGCGGAGTGAACAAGTAATGAGGAAGACTCCAGAGGTTTGTTCTGCTGATCTGCAGTAGAAGAGCAAGATTCGAATCCAGTAGCACCTTAGAGACCAACTAGATTTCCAGGATATAAACTTTTGGGAGTCAAAACTCCCAGTGTCTGACACTAGAATATAACTAAAGGAAATTCAACTCTCGAAAGCTTATACCCCAAAAATCTTGTTGATCTCTAAGGCACTACTGGACTAATCTAGCTGGAGTAAAGAGGTCATAATTAAGTATAAGGCAGCTGTTAAACAAAAAAAATGGAAGTGCAGGGTAATAGAAGGAAGAAAGCTGACCTTAACTGAGCTGGACAGAAGGTTGCTAATTGTTTGGGGTTTTTTTCAAAGAACATTTCACTAAAGCTGCAATCCTAATCACACTTTCCTGGGAGTAAGCCCCATTGAATAAAGCGGGTCTTACTTCTGAGTAGACCAGTTTAGGATTGCTTGAAGTGCTGCACACCGCCACCATTTCAATTCCATTTACCGTCAAATACGGAAAAGGGGGTCTTTCAGGCCCCAATGGTCAAAACTTGTCACTCGCTGCCCTTTATTTTGGATTTCCAATAATTATAGATCTTTTCAGATGCTATGATGATGTACACAGGGAGTCTGGCCACTGTGTATACAGCGAGCACACAACCCCAGTCCTTCCAATGTGCACGGTTACAATGTTGTCTGAAAGAGGCAACTTCCATGTGTAGACTCTGTACATTCCACATGGAACCCTGATATTTCAGGTTTCTGCTTTGAGCTTGTTGATGTGGTTTTCCTATTGGGTCACAGACAATTTATGGCAGTCCTGTAGGGCACAGGTGTTGAACTCATTTGTTACAAGGGCCGGAACTGAGGTAAATGTCACTTTCATAGGCTGGCCATGTGTGCCATAAAATCTAATGCCGGGTACCAGAGATATAAACTTTATAAAGAACACAGGCAAACCCAATTAACGATATTATTTTTTACTCAAAATACAAACAAAAGCAATTGATTCCTAGGAGTGAAAGCAATTGATTCACCGGAGAGCCCACAAAAGCCCCAATAATTGTATTTAATCATATGCAAGACTAGGTTTTTTCCATGATACCATATGATATCATACAAGGGGGACTACGTCATATTTCCATACATACTAGTTGCTTGCGGACTGGGTAAGAGCCCTGGATGGGCCAGTTTTGGCCCCAAGCCTTATGTTTGACACCCCTGCTGTAGGGTCTACAAGGCCAGAAACGTTCAGAGGTGGTTTGCTGTTGTCCACACCTTAGCAGCCATGGACTTCCTTGGTGGTCTCCCATCCAAGGACTAACCAGGGCTGAACCTGCTTAGCTTCCAAGATCTGATGAGATTGGGCTAGCCAGAGACATCCAGCTAAAAGCAAGAGACGTTCAGAGGCGGTTTGCCATTGTCCACATCTGCTTAGCAACCCTGGACTTCCTTGGTGGTCTCCCATCCGAGCACTAACCCAGGCCAACCCTACTTAGCTTCTGAGATCTGGTGAGATCAGGTTCTCTTGGGCCCTCTAGGACAGGGCATAGGTGGTTTACCATAGCAATGCTGGACTTTTTTGGTGGTCTCCCATCCAAGTAGTAACCTGGGCCGACCCTGCTTAGCTTCTGAGATTTGATGAGATCAAGCTACCCTGGGCTATCTAGATCAGGGCATTCTGAGTTTACCAAAACTGAAAATGTGTGTTTCCCCTCTCAGAAAACATATTGGCAGGATCTACCTGATACTCCTGGTTTCCCAGTATATATGCACTCTAACATCTGAAAAGAAGAGGAGAAGAAGAGATTGGATTTATAACCCGCCCTTCACTTGGAGTCTCAGAGCGGCTTACAAACTCCTTTCCCTTCCCCTCCCCACAACAGACACCCTGTGAGGTAGGTGGGGCTGAGAGAGCTTGTTCCAGAACTGCCCTGTCAAGGACAGCTCTTGTCAGAACTATGGCTTGCTCAAGGTCATCCGGCAGCTACATGTGGAGGAGTGAGGAATCAAACCCGGTTCTCCCAGATTAGAGTCCGCGCACTCAACCACTACGCCAAACTGGCTATCTACACTACACTCACACTGGGCTTGTATGATTTTCTGAGCTCTCGTTTAGTGGGTTTGTCAACCCTTCCTTCCTCATCCTTCTTTGAATGCGAATTTTTTCAAAATCCAACGTATTAAAATTAAATTATGGATATTCCAGTTGAATGAAATATGTTGCAAAATATGCTTCGGAGGGTAGGCATTTTGATCCGCAGTAGAAAGAGTTTAGAGTTGAGGGGTGACAGCAGTCAGACTCAAGTATAAGATGGATCTGAGTTTTGACTCTCGCTTATAACCTGAAAGTCTTGCTCATCCCTAAGGTGCTAGCAGATTCTAATCTCGTCGTACAAAATATGTCTGTCTGATGCAAAACACGGAGACTTGACGGGTGTCAAGATTGCTTATGAGTTTTGGATTCTTAGAAGATTGGATGTATTCCCCTCCCCCCCCATTTGTCACGGAAGTATGTGTGAAGACCGAAAGTAATCGACAGTGTCATGGGGGAAGTCACAGACCTAATGAAGAGGCAAGCTCTCCAGACGATTTAACACAACAATAATTTTCATCAGCACAGACGTTCGTCTCACAGTTCCCTTTTACCAAGAACATCCTACCGACGGACTTTATATACCGTTCGTTCTTCCACTTCCTAATACATCTGAGCCTTCTGCAGTCTTTAAAAAGCCTTCAAGTTTTACGAAATACAGCATTTGCTCCTCAAAATGCTGACGGACCAAGAGAGAGATCTTGGAGTCGTAGTGGATAACTCGCTGAAAATGTCTACACAATGTGTAGCTGCAATAAAGAAGGCCAACGCTATGCTGGGGATTATTAGGAAGGGAATTGATAACAAATCAGCCAGTATCATCATGCCCCTGTATAAATCATTGGTGCGACCTCATTTGGAATACTGTGTACAGTTCTGGTCACCACATCTCAAAAAGGATATTATAGCATTGGAAAAAGTGCAGAGAAGGGCAACTAGAATGATAAAAGGGTTGGAACACCTTCCCTATGAAGAAAGGTTAAAATGCTTGGGGCTCTTTAGCTTGGAGAAACGACGGCTGAGGGGTGACATGATCGAGGTTTATAAGATTATGAATGGGATTGAGCAGGTTGAGAAAGAAGTACTTTTCTCCCTTTCTCACAATACAAGAACTCGTGGGCACTCTATGAAATTGCTGAGCAGTCGGGTTAGAACAGATAAAAGGAAATACTTCTTCACCCAAAGAGTGATTAACATATGGAATTCACTGCCACAGGAGGTCGTGGCAGCTGCAAGCATGGACAGTTTCAAGAGGAAATTAGATAAACATATGGAGCAGAAGTCCACCAGTGGCTATTAGCCACAGGGTATAGATGGGAACTCTCCGTCTGGGGCAGGTGATGCACTCTATTCTTGGTGCTGGAGGGGGCAGCAGTGGGAGGGCTTCTGGTGCCCTGGCCCCACTGCTGGACCTCCTGATGGCACCTGGTATATTTTGGCCGCTGTGTGACAGAGTGTTGGACTAGATGGGCCATTGGCCTGATTCAACATTGGCTTCTCTTATGTTCTTATGTTCTTATGGCTTCAGATTCTCTCCTGAACATTTCAGGCACATTATTTCTCTCAATTGTTATATACTCAAGTGACTTAATTCAGTTGTAAATGGCGGCAGACACAGAAACGTCCCTCTGAAAAACAAAAAAACCACCACGTTTCTTGGTAAATCCTGAAAGATGAGGTGTCGGAAACAAGGAAACATCTCTTCCAGTTGTTGTTTTTTAATGAATTTTTATTACATGACCGATGTTGATTTCTTTGTGAAGCCACACTAGTGATTTCAAAGCCCGACGCTATTATTTAAAATCTCTGAAGGAAATGATTCGCTACGCGCAGACCCTACTATTATATTCCGAAGCAGATTAATTACTGTCTCCTTAGGTCACTTCTAGCAGGAGACATTTATCGGATTAGTCATGACGGGTGAGGCGATGGCTAGAAAGTCCTGACTTATGGCTTTTAAAAGAGGGATAATGTGAATTATTACCCGCATTCAGGAGGCCTGCCGATGACAGATCCAGAGAAATTAAATGCCTTTCATTTCAGATGTGCTATTTTAAACAAATGATCTCTTTTTAAAAAACCCATCTCGATAAGGGCGCCGCGGAGCCATCCACGGTACATTGATGTAATACAAACAGGAGAGGCTGCTTAAAAGGCTTTCGACAGTAGAATATGATGAATAATTCTTTTTTCTCCGGCTCATTGTTTGGTACAATTCAAAAAGCGGGAGAGAGTGAAGCCTCCTGTCGAATTAATGGAGTATCACTTTGCAGGCGCGAGGTTCTACATTTCAGATCGACAGACCCTCCCACAAATGTTACCCCGCTGTTTGGAGGCAGGTGCTCGTGGGGTAACAGCCCCAGCAATGCATTTCCAACGGCTTGCTTGAGCGGTCACCCACCTAACATCTACAGCTCCTTCTTTGAGAACAGCTTAGGCCTCAGAGAGGAGGCCTCTAGCACCAACTGGAAGACATAAACATATGGAGCAGAAGTCCATCAGTGGCTATTAGCCACAGGGTATAGATGGGAATTCTAAATCTGGAGCAGGTGATGCACTCTATTCTTGGTGCTGGAGGGGGCAGCAGTGGGAGGGCTGCTAGTGTCCTGGCCCCACTGCTGGGCCTCCTGATGGCACCTGGTATTTTTGGCCGCTGTGTGACAGAGTGTTGGACTAGATGGGCCATTGGCCTGATTCAGCATTGGCTTCTCTTATGTTCTTATGTTCTTAAGTTCTTATCTCAGGGATGAACTGTGGCTCAGTGGTCGAACATCTGCTTGGCATGCAGAAGGTCAAAGGTTCAATCCCTGGCATCTCCAGTTGAAAGGACCAGGACGTAAGAAGGGTTACCAGCAAGGCTCCCTCTAAGCTGTGGAGTCTTGTGAGCAAAGATTCTACTTTGTGAGCTCCTGGCATTAGAGTTGCGAGCGAGCAATTTGGCGACTCCATAAATTAGTTTGCTCTGGAGCCATCCTTCTTGAGATACGACAAAAATGTGTGAGCCAAGGACTAAAGAACTGTGAGCTAGCTCACGCTAACTCAGCTTAGAGGGAACACTGGTTACCAGGTCCCAGTTGGCCACCAGCGGGGAATGGGAGAGGGATATGGTTGCCAGATCCAAGTTGAGAAATGCCTGGAGATTTGGGGATGAAGTCTGAGGAGGAAAAGGATCTCAGTGGGGTACAATGCCACAGAGTCCACCCTTCAAACCATCCATTTTCTCCAGGGGAACTGATCTTTGTACTCTGGAAATGAGCTGTAAGGTTCCTACTGGAGGCTGGTATCCCCAGCTGAAAGTGATGTGGAAGACCTGAGGTCCTGGAGAGCGGCTGCCAGCCTGAGTTGACAATACTGACCTTGATGGACCAAGGGTCTCATTTGGTATAAAGTTGCTTCAGATGTTCATATATGCCATTTTGTGAGAATCAACTAGCAATTGTGGATCATGATAAACAAATCTGAGGGAGCAAAAGGTGGTCAAAATTTTATTGGAAGACCAAGGAGTTTGCTACGCAACTTCTAATAACACTTTATACGATGGAAATAAAATTTCAATCCATTCTCAGGGGACTCAAATATACCAATGAAAAGCAAGGGCAAAGGCCCAATTCCTATTTCTCCATCTTGGATTTATCCCTGTCCATGAGGCCTAGCTCTTCCTCCAGAGCCAGTTCGGTGTGAGAGCCAGTTTGATGTAATGGTTAAGAGCAGTGGACTCTAATCTTGAGAACTGTGTTTGATTCCCCACTCCTCCACATGCAGCTGCTGGGCAGGGCCGGCCCGAGGTGTCTGGGCGCCCTAGGCAAGACAGCCTGGGGCGCCCACCCCACGGGGATGCCAACCTCCCGGTGGGGCCTGGAAATGGGGGGGCCCCCGCTGTGCGACTAGAGGCTGGAGACCAGCCGCAATCGGGGCGGTGGGGGGGCCGCTGCGCGACTAGAGGCTGTAGGTAAACTGAGGCTGGGAGAGAAGGAGTGCAAGCCGGCGCTCCCCCCCCGTCTCCAGCCGGCGCTGGGGCTGGGAGGGAAGGGGGCAAGCCGGCGCTCCCCCCGTCTCCAGCCGGCGCTGGGGCTGGGAGGGAAGGGGGCAAGCCGGCGCTCCCCCCCGTCTCCAGCCGGCGCAGGGGCTGGGAGGGAAGGGGCGCAAGCCGGCGCTCCCCCCCGTCTCCAGCCGGCGCTGGGGCTGGGAGGGAAGGGGGCAAGCCGGCGCTCCCCCCCGTCTCCAGCCGGCGCAGGGGCTGGGAGGGAAGGGGCGCAAGCCGGCGCTCCCCCCCGTCTCCAGCCGGCGCTGGGGCTGGGAGGGAAGGGGGCAAGCCGGCGCTCCCCCCCGTCTCCAGCCGGCGCAGGGGCTGGGAGGGAAGGGGCGCAAGCCGGCGCTCCCCCCCGTCTCCAGCCGGCGCTGGGGCTGGGAGGGAAGGGGGCAAGCCGGCGCTCCCCCCTGTCTCCAGCCGGTGCAGGGGCTGGGAGGGAAGGGGGCAAGCCGGCGCTCCCCCCGTCTCCAGCCGGCGCTGGGGCCAGGGAAGGGGCGCCCGTTCAAACGGGCGCCCCTTCCCTGGCCCCAGCGCCGGCTGGAGACGGGGGGAGCGCCAGCTTTCCAGCCAGGGAAGGGGCGCCCGTTTGAACGGCCGCCCCTTCCCTCCCAGCCCCAGCACCAGCTGGAGACTGGGGGAGGGAGGGAGCGCCAGCTTTCCTGAGCACGCCGCAGTAGCGGCGTGCTCAGGAAAGCCAGGGAAGGGGCGCCCGTTTGAACGGCCGCCCCTTCCCTCCTAGCGCCGGCTTCACGGGGAGCGGGGCGGGGGGCGCTTTGGCGCCCCTGTGGGCCTCAGTGCCCTAGGCGAGCGCCTAGCTCGCCTAGTGGGTGAGCCGGCAGTGCTGCTGGGGGACCTTGGGTCTGTCACAGTTCTCTCAGAGCTCTCTCAGTCCCACCTACCTCACAGAAGAGAAGAAGAAGAAGAGATTGGATTTATACCCCGCCCTTCACTCGGAGTCTCAGAGCGGCTTACAAACTCCTTTCCCTTCCCCTCCACACAACAGGCACCCTGCAAGGTAGGTGGGGATGAGAGAGCTCTTTCCAGAACTGTCCTTGAGAGAACAGCTCTGACAGAACTATGGCTTGCCCAAGGTTGACACGCAGCTGCAAGTGGGGAGTGGGGAATCAAACCCGGTTCTCCCAGATTAGAGTCCGCACGCTTAACCACTACACCTAGCTGGCTCTACTCTACTGTGCGGAGAGGAAGGGAAGGGAATTGTAAACTGCTCGGAGATTCCATTGGGTAGTGAAGGGCAGGGTATAAATCCAATTTCCTCCTCCTCTCTTCTCCTCCTCCTTCTTCTCCTTCTTCTTCTCCTCCACAACATTTTATCTGGTCCCTCCCACATTTTAATCAAGGTCCCAAGGAAGTCCATGATTGCTACACAGAGGCAGGAGATAGCAAACCATTTCGGATCGTACCTTGCTTTGAAAACTCTACGGAGTCGGCTGCAACCTGACAACACTCTCCACCACCACACTACAGAACGGTTTGCTCACTGTTTTGCTAATCCGAAACGTCTCTCCCAGTCTCCCTCACGACACGCTCCACAGGGAGCACACTCGTTTCTCAGCCCCCTCACCTGCCGAGGAGCTCACATTATCCGAGCCCATCCCTCTATTTTATGAGAGAGTCAGGGTCGAATTGTTCTGGCTGCCCAACTAGCGTTTGGGGAATACAGAGGCCCACAAAAATGCAGAAGTTGATCACCCCTACCGTAAAACATGTGGACGTGCATGATCCTGACGACAGAAAGATGGCCATGAAGTTTGACGATGTGGCAGATTGATGAGGTACTCACACTAGTCTCTGAAGAGCGACCAACTAAAAGAGTCTTCAAATGGAAAAGACATTTGCAGTGGTTTCCCTCCTCTCACAACCACAAACAGGTTGCAGAGCATCTTCTGTTCCTAGTCCAAAGTCAACAAGAGCCCAACCAGATGTCCGCAGAGAAAGAGTGGGGATTCAGTACCCTCAACTATTACTATTGCCAAAAGGGCTTGTACCTTTGGGGCATAGGGCTGAATATCTAACTTGTTTAACACGGGGCAACACAGAGCATATATATTAGGTAGGTTTAATGTGTTGCCATCAGCATTATTATATGGGAGATTCCAAAAAAAAACCCATACAACAGTAGATTGTGTTCCTGCACTAAGCGGGAGGATAGAAATTCTTGAACATGTGTTTCTTTCATGTACTTTTTACTCATATTTGCGTCTTGTATTTATTGCGCCCTGGTTGAGAAAGTACTTAGGGAAACCTGATGAATGTAAGATTTATTTTTTTGCTGACAACCCAGAATCATGTACTAATTGAAACCGTTGCAAAAATTTCTGTATGAAGCGTCAAGAAGGCGTTCAGTATTTTTTGCAAAGTGACTCGTATGTTCTGTATGTTGTGTCAATAAAGGTAGTACTTACTTACTTATTGCCTTTCAAGGTGATGTAAATCAATCATTACAAGAAGCAAGACCTGCAATACTCTTGGGGGAGGGAGTATTCCCAAAAGCTCCTGGCCTCCAAAAGCAGTTCCACACTAAGGAGGAAGCAGCCACCCGTAAGCCTTCTCCTGCCCCGCCCCCGGCACCAAGGCCTGAGTGGCTCCCAGCCGCCGGCCCGCCAAGCCTCCCCCCAATGGCAGCAAGGCAGAATTCCCAGAGCATTCTCTGTGCATGCACAGGGAATGCTGTCTTACTTTTGGGGGGATTTAAATATCCCCCGTATAGTTTTTAAAACTTTCCAGATTTTTCTGCACTCCTAGGGAGTGCCCCAAGTGTGCAGGAATATCTCTTTGCCCCCTAAATGCCCCCGATGTGCAGATATAGATATCCACAAAGAGGGGGCATTTGGCTATTAGTATATAGCTAACTTTGGCTGAGATCACACAAACTTAATAATACACTTTTGATGCACTTTCAAACTGGATTTTACCATAGCCCATTCTGCATTTAGCATTCACTCGGCTGTTTTACCAAACCCACACTGGAACAGAAATTCACCTCTGCATCGCATGCAATTTTCACTTTCTTTGATTGTCGGATTTTATGATAGTCTCTACACTGCATGCTGGTTTCACTTCCTTTGACCACTTGGTTTTATCATACCGTCTGCATAGATTTATGACCATTTTATGGCCATTCAGAGGTGACTCAGCAGTCAGTACAGCGTTGGCCCAGGGTATTTGAATGCAGTTTTGTGCTTCTTTTTCTGTTCCAGCATGAGTTTGGTAAAGCAACGGAGCAAATGCTAGATGCAGAATGGGCCTGTGTGAACTGTGTGCAGTTTGAAAGTGGATTATGTAGTGTGTGTGATCGCAGCCTTTAAAATTATAACCAAATTATTTAAAAATACAATAAAATATTAAAATGATCATAAAACTGGTAGGTAAGAGGCAGAAGAAGCACTATTAGATTTTTCAGATTTTTTTTTTTTTTAAAGAAATGTTTTTCACCAGTTTTCTAAACAGGACCGTGTCTACCTGCAGGGTACTGATCCGTGTGGAAGTTGCAAATGTTGTAAATACAACCTAACAACAGGTTTTATAAATCTAGTTGACAAGAGAAAATACAGTCTACAAGTATCCTCTCTGTGTAACGGAATTTTATGTGATATACGCTTTAAAATGTCCTTGCAATAAACTAGGTGCGGGAAAAACCAATTCGGAGCTTTAAGAAGAAAACCAGAATACACATCTGGAATATTACTCATGGAAAGACAGAAGCTGTTCTTGTAAAACATGGACTTGAGACATCTCACTGCATTAAAGATTTGTCTTTGGGTGGTACTGGAGTGTGGGGGGGGGGAGATCAGCCATATCTTATCTGCTAGATCAAGAAACCACGTGGATTCTAAGAGCAGACAGATGCTTAGCAACCGGATACTAAAAGGTAAAGGTTTCTTTCGCTCAAAAGCCAGTCGAATTCCACGCTAGGGGGAGCTACTCATCTCCATTTCCAAGCTGAAGAGCCAGCACTGTCCGAAGACTTTTCCATGGTTATGTGGCCGGCGTGACTAAACACCGAGGCGCACAGAACACCGAGGCGCACAGACCCAAGTGCCAAGGCAGTACCTATTTATCTACTTGCAGTTTCTTGCTTTCGAACTGCTAGGTTGGCAGGAGCCAGGGCCAGAAACCGGAGCTCATTCCGTCACGCGGCACTCGGGTCTCGAACTGCAGAACTACAGACCTTCTGGTCTGCGGCTCAGTGTCTTAACCTCTGAGCCACTGCGGCCCTAAAAAAACCCAGATACTAACCAACTAGAAATCCACGGACCACCTCTGCCACCCAGCCTGATTCTTCTTCAAGCTCCACCTCTCCAAACTATGTTGAGAACATGAGGTATACCAACACTTAGTTTTCATGTCCCAGCAGTAAACTGTGTGAGTTTGCCAACTCTAGGTTGGGAAATTCCTGGATACTTGGGGCTGGAACCTCAGGAGGATGTGATTTGGGGAAGAGAGGAATCTCAGTGGGCATAATGTCATAGGGTCCACATTCCAAAGCAGCCATTTTCTTCTGGGGAACTGATATCTTTCCCTTTTCTTTTCTCACCTTAAAAGCTCATGGATTCACAGACCCTGAGCAGCAGAAGATTCTTCTTCTTCTTCTTCTTCTTCTTCTTCTTCTTCTTCTTCTTCTTCTTCTTCTTCTTCTTCTTCTTCTTCTTCTTCTTCTTCTTCTTCTTCTTCTTCTTCTTCCTCATATAATCATAGAATGTTAGAGTTGGAAGGGATCTTGCAGGCCATCTAGTCCAACCCCTGCACCCTGCAAGAGCATACCCGAAAGAGAGCCCTACAACATACCCAAAAGATGGTCGTCCAGCCTCCACTTGAAAATGTCCAGTGAAGGAGCATCCACCACCTCCCGAGGCACTGCTCAACCACCTGTACAGTTAAAAAGTGTCTCCTGATATTCAACCAGTAATGACTCCCTTGTAATTTCCACCTATTAGATCTAGTCCTGAAATCCGGAGCAACAGAGAATAGATCTGCTCCATCTTCTACATGACAGCCCTTCAGATATTTGAAGACTGCAGTCACGTCCCCTCTAAGCCTTCTCTTTTTCAGGCTATACAGACCCAACTCTTTCAGCCTTTCCTCGTAAGACTTGGATTCCAACCCTCTCACCATTCTGGTTGCCCTCTTCTAGACACGCTCAAGCTTGTCAACATCCTTCCTAAAATCCTCCTCCTCCTCCTCCTCCTCCTTCTTCTTCCTCTTCAAGGGCTAAAAGGACTGTGACAAATTTTGCAGTTGCTAGAGTAAACTTAGGATCCAAGAGAGCCGGGGTTTCCAGAATGTAGTGGGATGGTTGGTTGATTAAAGGCTTAAGATAGGGCACTCTCTTGTGCTGGCCCCTGAGATGCTTTCACCGCATCTAGAATGTGACCCCTCAGTTCCCAAGCTCTGGTGGGAACCCATCCATAGTCTCCTAACAGCTGCACAGACGATATTGGCAAAACATTGGAAGTCTCATACACTACACCTTCCTTAAATGATTGGTATATGAAGATCTGGGACCACTGAATAATGGGAAACAATTACAGATTGACTACTCCAATCAGACATTTATCCCAGGGAAACACTGTTTGTTGAGAAATGGCTCCCCTTTCTTGACTACGTCTTTATGGAAGATCTCACACCTCCAAACCCAACATACCATTGACTACTTCATCTCTTACTCCCCTTTTCTACTCTTTTACTCTTCTCCTTCTCTTTTCTGTGTTGGTGTAGAGTCCAATCACTCGTGCTACTGAGTCCTCTTCAGTATGTAATGCCCAACCCCAGAAATCCCACACTTCGGCACCCCACACATTACTGAGTTTACACGGCTATCCTTGACTTTGGAGCTTCTTAGAAGAAGAAGAAGAGATTGGATTTATACCCCACCCTTCACTCGGAGTCTCAGAGCAGTTTACAAAATTCTTTCCCTTCCCCTCCCCACAACAGACACCCTGTGAGGTAGGTGGGGCTGAGAAAGCGCTTTCAAGAACTGCTCTTTCAAGGACAGCTTTGACAGAACTATGGCTTGCCCAAGGTCATCCAGCAGCTACAAGTGGAAGAGTGGGGAACCAAACCCGGTTCTCCTGGATCAGAGTCCACACATTTAACCACTACACCAAAATGGCTCTCATTGTTAAAAAAGTTTTAACTTGCTCACTATGATGATCTTTATTTATTTATAGTGTGTGTTCCTTCACAGCTTCATAATTGTGTCGCATTTCATGTATCGTATAAATCGTTATCTTCTTTAGAATCTTAATAAAATCTTGGGGAAAGAAGTCTTAATATAGTGATCCCTCATATTCTCAAAGAACCTGCATTCAAGCAGGGCATGGAAGGATGTATTTATCCTACTAAGGCCCCAAGGGCAGATACTGGCAGAATAGGGCCGATTCAAAAACCTCCCCAGTAAAACCATTGTAGGAATAATATTCAATCTTGCAAACAAAAAAGCTCTACAGTAATGAGGGATGGTAAGATAGTACGGATAGGGAGGTGGAACTGATCTCCGTTGTCCGGAGATCAGTTGTAATTTCAGGGGAACTCCAGGCCTCACCTGGAGGTTGGCAGATCACCACACTTGTAGCACATCCTGATGTTATGCATGGAGGAAAGGAGAAGGCCAGACATTCTAGGGTTGTAAGAAGATCTTTCCCAGGTATCTACTCAGTTCCCAAAAGCTGGGCCAATTAGAGGGGGGGTCCATTTGGCCCAGGCACTTCAAGCTCAAAGGGGGAGCTCAGATTGTTTGGCACTGGATACGTTTCACAACCTGTTTGTATGCGCGTTCCGATCAGACTCAAGTGCGATACATTCATTCAGCCAAGGGATAAATTATGTTTCACACTTGTCTTTAACCGATGCCTTATTTTGTTTTCATGTGTCATCGTTTTAAAATTGTTTTTCGTTTTTTCTTTACTATTTCATAAACAGCAACAAAAACATAATCAAAGAATTAAGACCCTAAACGAGTTATACGGGCCTCAAAGTCATCCAGTTCATTACAGAGCCCCACGGAGCATTGAGCTGTGTCAAACACCATCCTCCTTGTAAATAAGTAAGCCTCATATTAATGTAGATTGCCTCGATTTTAACTGTCCGGTCCTGTATGTTTGACAATAAATTCTGCTCCCAAAGTCTAGCAAAAAAATAAATAAATCTTGCTGCTGAAATTAAATAGAGTAAAATCACCCGGATCCTCCTCGGAAATCCTGCCTAGCGTTGCCAGGTCCCCTCATTGCTTTGGTGGGGGGATTTTGGGGGTGTTCTGGGACTTCCCCAATGTGATGACATCACCCAAAAGCAACATTATCACACCGGGGCTGTCATGGCAGGACACTCGAGGGCAAAACTCTATGATAAAACTAGCTTAAAACCATAGAGATTTGCCCTCAAACCAGAGCATCCCCATGCAATGCCCCGGTACGTTGATGTCACTTCTGGGTGACGTCATCATGTTGGGAAAGTCATACGGGAACATGGCTGTTTAGGGATGGGGTTTTCCCCACTGGCCAGCTGGCCAGCAGTGGGCTGAAGCCCTAGAAACTGGGGGAACCCCTGCCCCGACCTGGGGACTGGAAAGCCTAATCCTGCCACATGGTTCAACCAAAATCTTTCTGGCTTTAGAGGAATCTCAACTTCGCATTGTCGAAAAAAATTATGATGATGATGGCTACAGGCCTCAAAATCTGGAAAAGGCCTGGCCCTCTCCATGTGACTGGTCTGAAATCCATAAAAAGAGAGGTGATTAGAACTGGGCTGAGCCCTGTGGGTACTATATAAGTGAGGCCTACATGACTGGTTCAAGGAGATATCGATGCCACAAGGAAATGAGTAACGTGGCAACAGACATCCCAAACTAGTCTGAGTAAATAGGTGATTCCGCACTAGACCTTAAATCCTGGTTCAGCCCTGTCCCCGAACTTACATTCTACACTACATGGCAAGTTCACCGCTGTAATTATCTTGGGGTATTTTTACATTCTACACTACACGCGAGTTCACCCCTGTAATTATCTCAGGGTATTTTTACATTCTACACTACACGCGAGTTCACCCCTGTAATTATCTTGGAGTATTCCCCCCCCCACATTACATTGAGGTCGCCCTGGTTTCACTCCACACTTGTCCCGGGATAAACGGATGCTGTTATAACCAGGGATAAATGTAAGGTATTGTGTTGTAAGTTGAACCCTGATAAAACCAGGGATGAGATCCAAGGGCGGGAAGGACCAATGAGATGGGGTAAGCAACAGTGTCCCTTCTAAGCTGTGTGCGTGAGCAGCTGCTCATTAACACAGGAAGACTCGGTCAGCGGCAATCTGGAGCCACGCGGGGTCTTGCAGTGTCCATTGCCCATTTGAAGATTACAGCAGTTATATTCTGCTCAGGATGCAGACCTCTCAGTTCAGTAGGTGGAGAAATTAGAGGGAACATTGGTGAGCGGGAGGTGGTAGTCCTGCTCTATTCTGCTATGGTCAGGCCTCACGTGGAGTACCGTGTCCAGTTTGGGGCACCGCACTTTAGAAAGATGTTGACAAGCTGGAGCGTGTCCAGAAGAGGGCAACCAGGATGGTGAGAGGATTGGAATCCAAGTCTTAGGAGGAAAGGCTGAAAGAGTTGGGTCTGTTTAGCCTGGGAAAGAGAAGGCTTAGAGGGGACACGATTGCAGTCTTCCAATATTTGAAGGGCTGTCATGTAGAAGATGGAGCAGATCTATTCTCTCTTGCTCCGGATTGCAAGACTAGATCTAATGGGTGGAAATTACAAGGGAGTCGTCACCGGCGAAATACCAGGAGAAACTTCCTAACTGTAAAAGTGGTTGAGCAGTGGAACAGACTGCCTTGGGAGGTGGTGGATGCTCCTTCGCTGGATGTTTTCAAGTGGAGGCTGGGCGACCATCTATGTTATAGGGCTATCTTTTGGCTTCGCTCCTGCAGAGTGCAAGGGGTTGGACTAGACGACCTGCAACAGGGCTCTTTTTGTAGCAGGAACTCCTTTGCATATTAGGCGACACATTCTTAATGTAGCCAATCCTCCAAAAGCTTACAGAGCTCTTCTTACAGGGGCTACTGTAAGCTCTTGGAGGATTGGCTACATTAGGGGTGTGTCACCTAATATGCAAAGGAGTTCCTGCTACAAAAAGAGCCCTGACCTGCAAGGTCCCTTCCAACTCTAACATTCTATGATTCTATGAGCAAATCACTGTTCACAGAACAACTTGCGGGTTCTATAGAAATCCCAAATCCCTCACACTGTTCAGCTTGGTCATAGTTTCAAAAAAAATAAACAAATGGTGTAAGGTGATTTGAAACTGCGAGTGTCTTCAAGTAGGTTGGATGAAGACTATCACCACTAGAGTTTCCGGGCATGACCTGGCACCCAGGTGGAGACCCTGAGGGGACAGGAACACACTTGGCAACAGTGTGATATCACTTCCAGGAAAACAAAAAATGACATTACGCCCCTCTAGTAAACGTCAGAAACTCTATAGTAAAACCCCTGGTTTTACCCAGTCACATCATTGGCTGGAGCAGAGCAGAGGTGGGAAACAAGCCCTGGGGGAGGGTTATCCCCTGCCCCCATTGGTGGGCTACCAAAAGATCGGGAACCAGGCCTGTAGCCAGGATTTGGTAATTTGGGGGGGCTTTAAATAAGTCAGGGGGCACTGACATCACAAAATTTAAAAATAAATTAAAAGAGAGCCGGGGGCCAAGGGGCTGGATGGAAGTCAGGGGGCTGGGCAGGAAGTCAGGGGTCCAGGCCCCCAAATGCCCCACTGTGGCCACAGGCCTGTCAGGAACGCGGCCAAATCAGTAGAAGGGAGTATAAATGCTGTGTAGCCCTAAACCGCTCAAAAATCGAAACTTTATTAACAATATTATGAAATGTCTTCAAGACGATAAATTTGACCATCAGTGTTACAACACAAGCAGACAGCAAAAAAAACATCATAAATGAAACCCGGCTCATAACATTGAAGGAGCCACGTAGTACAAATCAATGTATAAACAATTATAGGGACATTGTAAATGTCCTCATAAGCAACGCGGCTCCAGACTCTGTATATAGCCGTGGAATCAATAATACACATTAGTCACGACAGGGGTCATTTCGCTGAAAAAGAGGTGCAGGAGCTCATTAGCATAAGTCATTTGCATAGCTCGTTTGCATATGCCATACCAACATTATGCTCTTATGTTCTTACTGCCGGAGCTTCATTCCTGTGCACTCCTGCAGGAAATGACCCCTGAGTTACGCGACGAGGATTTCGGATGTGACCTTGTTTCGAAATTTCACATGACTCTCGGGGACCCAAAGGGTTCACAGTCTGGCATACAACGATCCACATAAACGGGCTCCCAACTAGATAATATTAACAAAGTCGATAACTCAAATGTAACTACTGTAGTTGGAGAATGCCTTTATACTCCCTTCTACCCATTGGTGGGCTAGCATGCCAAATCACCACACAGTTTATTAAAATACTGATACATAAGACTGCCTCACATATACTTTAAAACCTTCTTCGGAGTTCTTTATTCACGATTTAATTTCTGGCATCACAATTAACACATCAGACTGCAAAACCGTAGAAATAAAAGGGGGGAAAAATAACCCAAGAGCCAAAGTACCTGAAAAATCACCCTGTCCTTAGCTGAACGAGCACGTTACAAAATGCCTTCAGCCATTATCCTCAGAAGCCCTGTTAAACGTTTCCTTGCATAAAAATGAATGAAACGTTGACTGGACGGGACTCTGTCTGAATCCTTATCTAGTAATCCACTTATTTATTACTTCCTAACCCAAATGCAAAGTGATCTTCAATTTCCCTTGGGAAGCAGTTAACACAGTGTGTTGTGTGGGGGTGGGGGTGTCCAAATTTGTACAAAACAAATTTGTCAGTGAGGGGTGAGAAAATAATCAGACCAGGATGTTTTAAAGTGGTATGATTGCATGTAAATCTTTCAAGCTTAACACATTAATTACGGGCAGGGCTATTTTGGGGCAGGAACGCACAGGAATGGAGTTCCGGCGGGCTTCAGAGTTGGCCATGCCCACTACAGCCAAAACCTCTCTGTGTGTGGCTACAGAGGGAAGGCCTGGAGAGCGACACCCCCCCCGGCGACTCTGAGGTGAGCGGTCCACGGCTCCCCCTGGAAGGATCGGGGAGGCATTTAAATGCCTCCTCTGGTCTGTCCAAGGGCCAGCTTGCCTGGGTTCCTCACAGCCGCGGGGTGCCCAGGCAAGCCAAGGGAAGGCAGTTTAAACTACCTTCCCTTCCCTTCAAGGGGTGGCTTGCCCGGGTGCCCCGCAGCCGAGGAGCACCCAGGGAAGCCAATGGAAGGCATGGGGTGTGGCCTAATATGCTAATGAGATGTGCTGTCTGGGTGTGGCCTAATATGCTAATGATTTTCTACTGTTGGGTGTGGCCTATTATGCTAATGAGTTCCTGCTGGGCCTTTTCTACAAAAAAACCCTGATTACAGGACATGGAAGGGGAAAACAACAACAAATTTGTAAAATGCCAGAGAACAAATTTTGAGTCCAGCAGCACCTTTAGGACCAACAGAGTTTTATACAGGGTATATGCTTTTGTGTGCATGCACGCTTCTTCAGAAACCAAAGCTTATACTTCGAATAAAACTTTGCTAGTCTTAAAGGAGCCACTGGACTTCAAACTTTGTTCCACTCCTGCAGATACACTGTGAAATGCCGGTTATTGAGATGTTCTAAATAGATTGCAAGCACAGAACACAGACAGCCCATCCAGGAGACATTTCGACAGTTGTTATAGAAGGGATGCAAAGTCTAGGCGTATAAACTACCCCCCACTGTATGTCAAAGGTTTTACTTCTAGAACTGAAGGTACAGTTTCAAATTCTAAATAACCAGATCCCAAGCCTCAAGTACGCAACCATCTTCAGAAAGCTGTAACATTACTGATGGCACACCATCAGCACGATTAATGTACTAAACGAGCCCGCGTGGTATGGCGGCTCGAATGTTTCCGACTAGGATCAGCAAGGCCCGGGTTTAAACCCTCGCTTTAGGGACTGCTCTTTGCTTATGGGACAACTTTACTGAGGACGCTTTGGCTAAACAATCATTGGGAGGCACTTTCTGGACCAGAGATTATTATTAGTGAAACATCATCCGGCATGTGATTGCATCTTTGGAGGCTTCGTTTATACTTTTACTCTGTGCCTAGTGGTTTCACTTTGGAACAATTCTTTTCTGGCCCACCTTGTGTCCATGTTGCATAATTGTCTGATTGTACTGTATTATAAGCCAGTATGCTCCTCATTGTGTTTGACCTCTGAAGAAGGCCTGTACGAGCCGAAACGCGTCAGGTCAAGTCCATTGGCCCCTGTGTGCTAGATTTTGGTATTTTTTACATGAGGCGTGATTGGGCCCTTATATGATTTTGATTCTTTGTTAATAAATACATGCACCTTTTTATACTATACATATTAAGCTTTTATTGTTGGCCCTCCATTCTTACCTCTTTAGGTTCCTTTAGGACCACCAGAGTCCTAAGAACCTTTAGGTTCTTAAACCCTCACTTTGCCATGGATGCTTGCTGGGTGACCTAACATTCTCAGCCTAACCTACCTCACGGGGCTGTTCTGAGGATATGAAGTAGAGGAGAGGCGAATGGTGTAAGTGGCTTTGAGCCCCCGTAGGAGGTAAGGAGGGGTATAAACTGAGAAAATAAATAATAGACTGCTAGGAAGGTTTACATGAACACGAGCCGTGATTCCAATAACCTATTAAATCCTGTAGTTCCCGAGAAAGGAATTTCATGACCAAAGAAGATCACACCCCTTTGAGTTGTTAAGCATCGTATATACACCACGGATGATCACTAATGCTGTTCCAGAGACAGAATTAACTCATACAAGGGAGTAAGTCTAAGGCTGCCTCAATTTTTTTAAAAATACTTGTTTATGCATAAGTGTACATACATGTGCATATGTGTGCATGCCCTCTTGTGCATGCATGCACGTGTGCATATAGACTTTTTTTAAAAAAAACCTCCTCCCTAGCAGCAGAATAGATCTGCAGGTTCAGACTGCCAAACCCGTTCTGCGCACTCTCCCCTGCATTCAGACATCCGGCCATGCACAATGACTGTGCGGGGAACCGAAAACACCTCTTGTGATGTGGTCCCTTTTTAACCCGGCTCCAAGTCGTCCTATGACGAGATAGGTATGGCTGGGGAACATCTGACAGATGTGGCTGTCTGACTGCGCCCATCTGATCCGGAGGGGAGGATTGGCCGTGTCAGGCCAAACTGCTAGTGTGATCACAGCCTAAGTATCACTGATTCTTATTTAGAGAACCATGGTAATCTTCCTACTGTATGTCGGAAAGAATTGAAACACATTTTAACTTAATTCTGTTCTTAGTATATTTTGGAGTTTTAATGTATACACTGATATGTATGTTTTGTAAGCTGTCCTGAGTCTGCTACGACGGGGAGGGTGGG
Source organism: Gekko gecko (assembly GCA_029375565.1). NCBI lineage: Eukaryota > Metazoa > Chordata > Lepidosauria > Squamata > Gekkonidae > Gekko > Gekko gecko. The sequence continues at coordinate 327,745,028 of JAPDNY010000001.1, forward strand.
GTAAAAATTTAATTAATTAAATAAATAAATAAGTTATTGCTTTGGAATGTATACAAAACCAATTCAAAAGGATAAGTAGTGGTACTAACTAGTACCTGGAAGACCTGGGTTCAAATCCCCACTCATGCCATGGAAGCTTGCTGGGGGACTTTGGCCGAGTCACACTCTCTCAGCCTAGCCTCCCTCACAGGGTTGTTGTGCAGATAAAATGGAGGAGAGGAGAATGATGTACAATGCTCTAGGTCCCAACCGGGGAGAAGCACGGGGTTCAGATGAATAAAATAAAATAAATAACTACTTCACTGTTTAGTATAAGTACCGCCACTGTGATGTTCCACCTACCCGATTCCCAATGTAACCAATCAGACATGAAATTTACAGTGTACACTTCGAGAGGAGATGGGTTTTAAACAGCACAATTTATGGGAAACTTACTAAAGCAATCACTCAGCGTTTGTCTCTTCCTATTTTTTTTATTGAAAAGCCATTTCACATTTTGAATGTATTTATGAGGTGCAGGCATCCAGTTTATGGATCTTCCCTAATATTGTCCATTTGGCTTTGACTGAAACTAAAAAATGTAACTCAGTAGTAACTAGGGATGACCGTGAACCACATTATTGCAGTTTGGTTCATGCTTCATGGCTGAAACCATGAACCAAACCACAAACCCACACAAACTGGGCCATTTCAAGTTTAAACCCCTACTTTCTGCTCTCCACTGCTTTCCAGGGGATCAGAAAGCAAGGTTTGAAATGGTGAACAGCAGAAAGCAGAGATTTTAAGCCCCTGCTTTCTGCTCTTCGCAAACTGCATGAAAATTCATGAAAATTTCATGGCGGTTCTTTGGACTGCAAACACTGTTCGGCGAACCGTGAACCACCCAAAATTCGTGATGAATATTTGTTCATCAGCCAGTTTGTGTCCATCTCTGTTAGTTACCCCATTAAACAAGGCTGACTTCAGCTTCGATGTTGAAAGTGTCCAAACATTTGACCCTCTGGAGGAATGAACATGAGCTTGCCAGACAATCAGTGGAGGAGGAAACACCTGGTGCTAAGACAATTTGGTTGGAAAGAAGCAAACATCTGGGTAAATTACAGCACTAATAAACTGAGAAGATTTGTACTTCTCAAAAGTAGTTACTGCTTTTCTTCCTGATTTATTAGCCAAAACTTCAAGAGTCTATCATAAAGTCAAACAAACGAGCACAGAGAGGAGAATAAATACTTTGGGTTGACATTTCTAAAATACACTGTTTACCGGGAACTGGGAGATAGCTGCACTTCAGTCCATATTTTATTTCTAGCACAGCGAAACGTAGGAACCGATGAAGCTGATAAAATTGCGTTAAATGGTACACAATGAAGCCCGTTTCTAACAGACGTAATATATTACGGCTCCACTCAAATCAAAACAAAACATTGTACGTGCATACAGATGACCACTGGCTCGTTTAAAAAATGAAGCACTATCAACCTGAATCTCTCTCTCTCTCTCTTTTTTGCATCTTTGCATTTTTGCATACGTGCGTGCCCGTGCCTGTGTTCCCTCTAAGCTGAGTTAGTGTGAGCTAGCTCACAGTTTTTTAGCCTCCGGCTCACACATTTTTGTCTCAGCTCAGGAAGGAGGGCTCCAGAGCAAACTGATTTATGCAGTGGCCGAATGGCTCGCTCACAACCTTAATGCCAGTAGCTCATAAAGTAGAAGTTTTGCTCACAAGACTCTACAGCTTAGAGGGAGCATTGAATCCTCTGGCAACTCCTACTGGGGCATGGAGGACGTTCAGAGCAGTGGCTTGATAGCCTTCCTCTGCCTCCTGGCCCTAGTATTCTTTGGAGGTCTACTATCCAAATACTTGCCAGGGTCAACCCTTCTTAGCTTCCAAGATCTGACTAGATCGGGCTTGCCTGGATTATCCAGGTCAGGGCCAGGGGTCATTTGGAGCAGGAGCGCGCAGGAGCGGAGCTCTGGCAGTTAGAAGCACAGGTGGTGGCAAGCCCCGTTCCCAGCTCCCAGCAGGAGCGCAAAGCAGCACATGTAGCATTCTTCCTGGGCCCAGGTAGGCTACTCTGGGACTGGAATGACAGCCCCCAGAGTGGAAAGACAGTCCCTAGGGGTGGAGCCTGAGTGGTGGGTGTTGCCTTCTGACACACTTCTGGTGATGTCAGGGAGTGTGACATATGCAAATAAGTTATGCTAATGAGTTATGCTAATAAGCTCCTGCACCTCTTTTTCTACGAAATGACCCCTGGTCAGGGCAATCCAACCGAATATCTTGAGCTCACCAGGCATGCCAGACAAGGGAAGGCAGCACGAGATTTCATTGGATCTCGGCAACCATGGAGGGCTGGTACTTGGATGGGGGACCACCAAGGAAGACTGCAGAAGAACGGAATGCCTAACCACCTCTGCTTCTCTGGGGAGGGGCAGGGAAAGGAGTTTGTAAGCCGCTCTGAGATGCCTTTGGGCAGTGAAGGGCGGGGTATAAATCCAATCTCTTCTCTTCTTCTACCCAACCGTTTGACTTAAAAAAACACTCGTTTCTGTTTTTTCAAATAAAGTTCTTTCTCACAATCCCAAATACTTGCTTAGGAATAGGTTAGTGGACGCTGGCGGTTTGGAGTAATTCAGTTACAGAATTTTTTTTTTTTTTAAATGTCCCATTTTCAAAATGAAACAATGTTATGGATTCCACAGCCAAGATGCAGCACTAATGAAGTTTTCACCAGAGGAAAAACACACACACACACAACAATAATTGATTTTGCTTCTGCGCATGGTGGAAATCATTAGTCAAATAAAATGGATTTCGATTTACTTTCTGTAATTATTGTTATTAAAGTGACTTGATATTGACCACAGATAATGTGAAGTTGATGCTCAAGGTCAAAAAAGGGCACGGGAGATGGCCTACCTCCATTTTACTGTCTCCAAGATAAAGTGAGAGCGGGATAGACAGAAAGAGGGAGGGAGAGAGAGAGACAGAAGAAGAAGAAGAAGAAGAGGAGAAGATGAAGACGACGATGAAGAAGAAGACAAAGAAGAAGAAGAGGAGGAGGAGGAGATTGGATTTACACCCCACCCTTCATTACCCAATGGAGTCTCAGAGCGGCTTACAATCTCCTTCCCTTCCTCTCCCCACAACAGACACCCTGTGAGGTAGGTGGGGCTGAGAGAACTCTTTTGAGGACTGCTCCTGAGAGAGCAGCTCTGGGAGAACTGTGGCTTGCCCACGGTCACACCAGCAGCTGCATGCTGAGGAGTGGGGGAATCAAGCCCAGTTCTCCCAGATTAGAGTCCACGCTCCTAACCACTACACCAGCCTCCAGGTGGGACCTGGGGGATCTCTTGGAATTACAGCTCATCTCCAGACTGCAGAAATCAGATCCCCAATAGAAAACAGATGCTTTGGAGGATGGATTCGATGGCATCGTATGAGCGTAAGAACGTAATGGAAGCCAATGTTGGATCAGGCCAATGGCCCATCCAGTTCAACACTCTGTCACACAATGGCCAAAACCCAGGGGCCACCAGGAGGTCCAGCAGTGGGGCCAGAACTCCAGAAGCCCTCCCACAGTTGCCCCCCCCCAAGCCCCAAGAACCCCAACTGAGTTCTCTGCTCCCCCCAGGCGCCAATCCCAAATATTCAGAAATTTCCCAGTCTGGATCTGGTAACCCTACCCCCACCACCACCACCCATAACACCTTGGTTGCCAGGAGCAACCTGGCGACCCTACTCTACATGCAAACACTACCTTATACTGAATCAGACTATTGGCACAGCTCATGGAGGTCAGTGCTCTCTTCTTGGACCAGCGGTGACCAGTGCTCTCTTCTCTGAAGAGTGGCAACCTCCCCAGGTCTCAAATAGAGGCCTTCCACGTCACCTGCTATCCAATTGTTTTAACTGGAGTTGCCCCAGATTCAACCAGAAAACTTCTGCAAGCAGAGCAAATGCTCTATCACGGAGTCGTGGTGGCCCTTCCCCAGTGCATGACGAACTCTTAGGAAGACACGTTAGCCATGTCCTTTCTGTTGCATTTACACCTAGCCTACCAGTCAAGGAATTGGAGCGGAACTTTAGCCATACTGTTAGTATATTTAGGGAAGGGGGCACAGCTCAGTGGCAGAGCATCAGTTTGGCACGAGGAAGGTCCCAGGCTTGATCCCTGACATCTCCAGCTGAAAGGAGCAGGCAAGAGGAGATGTTGAAAGAGCCTGGTGTCGTGGTTAAGAGCAGTGGACTCTGATCTGGGAGAAGCGGGTTTGATTTCCCCACTCCTCCTCCTCCACTCGAAGCCAGGCGGGTGACCTTGGGCAAGCCACAGTTCTCTCAGAGCTGTTCTCTCAGGAGCAGTTCTCTCGGAGCTCTCTCAGCCCCACCTACCTCACAGGGCGTCTGTTACGGGGAGAGGAAGGGAAGGTGATTGCAAGCCACTCTGAGACTCCAAGTAAAATGTGGGTATAAATCCAATTCTTCTTCTTTCTTCTTCCTTCTTCCTTCTTCTTCTTCCTTCTTCTTCTTCTTCTTGTCTCCAGAATCTCAGACAGAGGTTTGTTACATCTCCTCCCACCTGGTCCTTTCAACTGGGGATGCTGGCAACTGAGCCTGGGACCTTCTGCATTCCAGGCAGATGCTCTGAAAAGGACATTGCAGAGCGGGAAAAAGGACACTGCAGAGGAGGGCAACCAAAGTGATGAGGCATTTGGAGCTCCTCCCCTAGGAGAAGGGGCCGAAAAGTCTGGGATTTATCAGTTTAGAGAAGAGACGACTGAAGGGGGACTTGATAGAGGTTTATTAAATTACTTGTAGGGTGGGGAAAGTTGGCAAAGATACATTTTTCTCCCTCTCTCCCTCCCTCTCCTAGAACTCAAGAGCATCCAATGAAATTGATGGGCAGTAGGTTCAGGACAGACAAAAGGAAATACTGCTTGACACAGCGAGTGATTAAAATGTGACGTTCGCTGCCATGGGATGTAGAGATGGCCACAGGAATAAACAGTTTGAAAGGGGGAATAGATAGATTCATGGAGGATAAGTCTATCGATGGCTGCTAGCCATGGTGGCTGAGGGGAACCTCCACGTTCTACCTCCACGTTCTACCTCCACATTCAGAAGGGAATCTTCTGATTCCCCAGTATCAGGAGGCAACATCAGGGGAAGGCCTCCGCCTCCATGCCATGCTGTTGGCTGGCCAGAGAAACTGGTTGGCCACCATGTGAGACAGGATGCTGGACTAGATGGACCACTGGTCTGAACCAGCAGGGCTCTTCTGATGTTCCTCTGTTCCCTACCATGGAACCACAGCCCTTCCACGGTCCAGACCAATTCACTCTCCCTGTAACCTTGACTAATGTCTTCCTAACAGTTTCTTTTTCGAAGGGGGTGATGCTATTGCAGACATTATAACTCATAGTTAAGAAAGAGGATCAGAGGATTGGCTGCTTTAGAATATTAAACTGAAGTTATCTTAAACTCTCAGAATTGGCACTGAAAGGGAAGGCCCTACATCAATAATGTCATTGCTACAGTGCACGGGGAAAATTCCTTTCCAGTCGGGATTGAACGTGATGAGTGATCTGTTCTGCTTTACACTGGTGACACAGTCTCACTGGCACAAAATCATATTGTCTGGGGAAAGAAAGAAAGAAAGAAAGAAAGAAAGAAAGAAAGAAAGAAAGAAAGAAAGAAAGAAAGAAAGAAAGAAAGAAAGAAAGAAAGAAAGAAAGAAAGAAAGAAAGAAAGAAAGAAAGAAAGAAAGAAAGAAGGAAGGAAGGAAGGAAGGAAGGAAGGAAGGAAGGAAGGAAGAAGGAAGGAAGAAGAAAGGAAGGAAGAAGAAAGGAAGGAAGAAGAAAGGAAGGAAGAAGAAAGGAAGGAAAAAGAAAGGAAAAAGAAAGAAAGAAAGAAAGAAAGAAAGAAAGAAAGAAAGAAAGAAAGAAAGAAAGAAAGAAAGAAAGAAAGAAAGAAAGAAAGAAAGAAGGAGAGAGAGAGAAAGAAAGAGAGAGAGAAAGAAAGAAAGAAAGAAAGAAAGAAAGAAAGAAAGAGAGAGAGAGAGGGAGGGAGAGAGGGAGGGAGGGAGAGAGAGAAGGGAGGGAGAGAGAGAGGGAGGGAGAAGGAGGGAGGAAGGAGGGAGGAAAGGAAGGAGGGAGGGAAGGAGGGAGGGAGGGAGGGAGGGAGGGAGGGAAGGAAGGAAGGAAGGAAGGAAGGAAGGAAGGAAGGAAAGAAGGAAGGAAGTATTGTGTACCACGAGAGACTGCACATGCGGTCGGGCTCACACGTGGCCATGCGGACAAGCTGAGCTTTGCATCCACAACAATAGAAGTAGAGGATCCTAGAACTCGCCAATCAGCCAGTTCGGATCCTAAAGGGAACCAGTAAGGGACAGTGGCAATGTAAATAAACCTATCACAGGAATAGGTGTGTGTGTTGGGTGTGGTTGGAACGAGAATATAAGCAGACCTTCGGGTCCTGCAAGTATCTCAAGTTCTCCATTTAACTAATAAAATATGAGCTGAAATCACTCCTCCATCCAAATGGATGGGACTCAAAGGGGGGGGGAATCCAAGGAGCAGCATGAGAAACAAGAAGCTGCTAGAGTCAGACTGATTTTCTCCTCTCCATCTTTCTGCCGCTTCGGCGGTGTTCTGGGGTTCTTCTACCTGGCAACAGCCAGGTCAGCACCCGGGACCTTTTCTCATTGGCTACCTCAGCCCCGTCCTCTTCTACCCCCCTCCAAAGGGGCAGGACTCGGCTCCATCCAACTCCGGCGCCTCTGCCCGGCCCCTGCTGTTGCTCCCTGAAAAGTACTAAGATTCACTATTTACATTGATTGAGTTAACTCCTGCTCCTCAATTGGAGGGGAGCCAGGATCCTCTAGTCCATTGTCTTTCGGGGCGAAGCTCAGGCCCTTCACCTGGCCACATGGTGGACTGGTTAGAACCAGTCCAAGCACATGGCTGCCCTGAGCCCATGTTCTCAAGTGGATACATTACACTCCCATAGCTGCCTGGACATCCCTTTGCACTGGACTTCTTCCACCTCAGTGAAGGCAGCAAGAATGGGGGCTTGGCAGGGGCTCCTGCTGCCCCTCTGAAGTGGGTCCTGGTGGTAAGGGGGAGGGCAGAGGGGGTCTGTAAAAACTGGAGGGTGGGCCCCATGGGCCACGTGGTAGCTACGGGCCTGGTCCCAAGAAGTAATATGGTTCTTGGCAAGGATTGCTTCCCAGTGTGAAATCATGGGAAGTCCTGACTTGCTGCTAGATTTTCTGGAAGATCCGTGTCCTAGCTAGAAGCCTTGTTCTGAGCCAGGGCTGTGTCGTAAATGGCCTCACTCCTTTTGATAATTCCCAGGTTCATAATCGTGTGTGACTCTCAGCCATTGGGAATTATTATACGGGGAATCAGGGGAGGCCAGCTCCTTGAAACATAATCGGAGCAATCTGGAATTCTTCATGGACTTCAATTTCAACCTTTCGTTTGACATAATAAGCCCTGTTTTAGTTGACACAGAACATGAATTTGTTTCCAGTTCAAGCAGAGCCGCAGGAATTGGCTGGCACTCGAAAGGGCTGATCTAAGGAATTTAATACGAAGTGTTTCGGCCTCCAACACATCTCAGCTGCTTCCAATCTTGGTTGACTGGATGACAGCAATTGGGTTGGAGACGTGAGCTTTGAAACGTGTTTGAGTCCTGCGAGTCCAGTTCCTCCCGCTGACCGCCCTTTCCTTTGAGAGAGATGATTGCTTTGCCTTTAAAGCTAGTGACATCCCTGCATTTCCCCCTGTGTCATCATCATTTCTTTTCTTTTTTTGTCATTCTGATTCAGCTTTATTGAAATGCAAACAGATTGTTACATCCTCTCCTAAAACACAGGGAGTTCGGGGTTAGGGTTTCCAGCTCCGGGTTGCAAAATATCTTGAAATTTTTTGGGAGTGGAACCCAGAGAGAGTGGGGTTTGGGGAGGGGAGAGACCGAAGCCGGGTACAATGCCACAGAGCCCACCCTCCAAAGCAGCCATTTTCTGCAAGAGAACTGATTGTGGTTGTAGTAGTAGAAGATTGTAACAGTAGAAGATCTCCAGGCGCCAACTGGAGGTTGGAGACTCTATTGGGAGTAGAAAGCCTCCCTCTCCAGTTCGGTGTCGTGGTTAAATGCTTGGACTCTAATCTGGGAGAACCGGGTTTGATTCCCCACTCCTCCACTTGCACCAGCTGGATGACCTTGGGCAAGCCATAGTTCTGTCAGAGCTGTTCTTGAGAAAGAGCAGTCTCTCTCAGAGCTCTCTCAGCCCCACCTACCTCACAGGGTGTCTGTTGTGGGGAGGAGAAAGGGAAGGAGATTGTAAACTGCTCTGAGACTCCTTTGGGTAGTGAAGGGCAGGGTATAAATCCAATCTCCTCCTCCTCCTCCTCCTCCTCTTCTTCTTCTTCCCATAGTTCTGATAAGAGCTGTCCTTGAAAAAGAGCAGTTGTGGGGAGGAGAAGGGGAAGGAGATTGTAAACTGCTCTGAGACTCCTTTGGGTCGTGAAGGGCAGGGTATAAATCCAATCTCCTCCTGCTCCTGCTCCTGCTCCTCCTCCTGCTCCTCCTCCTCCTCTTCTTCTTCTGCTTCTTCTGCTTCTTCTTCTTCTTCTTCTTCTTCCTCTTCTTCTTCTTCTTCCTCTTCTTCCCATAGTTCTGGGACAGCTGTTCTTGAAAAACAGCAGTTTCTGTCAGAGCTCTCTCAGCCCCACCTACCTCACAAGGTGTCTGTTGTGGGGAGGGGAAGGGAAAGGAGTTTGTAAGCCGCTCTGAGACTCCTTTGGGTAGTGAAGGGCGGGGTATAAATCCAATCTCTTCTGCTTCTCTTCTTAGTGACCACAAGTGCTGTCTCCTCTTCCGTGACTTATCCAATGGAGAAAAGCCCAGGCCAGAGGCATTAGGTTATATCTGTGGACCAGCTGGACTCAAGTGTCATGTTGTTCAGTCACTGTCAAACCTGACAAAACTGGAGGGCATCCAATGATGTGGAATTCTCTGCCAGGAGATGTAGTGATGTCCTCAGGAATAAACAGCTTTCACAGGGGATTAGATAGATTCATGGAGGATAAGTCTATCAGTGGCTACTAGCCATGGTGACTGAAGGGAACCTCCACATTCAGAGGTACTAAGCCTCTGCATCCCAGTGCCAGGAGGCAACATCAGGGGAAGGCCTCAGCCTCTATGCCCTGTTGTTGGACATCCAGAGGAACTGGCTAGCCACCATGTGAGACGGGAGGCTGGACTAGATGGACTATTGGTCTGATCCAGCAAGGTTCTTATTATGTTCTTATCAGGGGAAGGCCTCAGCCTCTGTGCCCTGTTGTTGGCCCTCCAGAGGATCCTTCCTTCCTTCCTTCCTTCCTTCCTTCCTTCCTTCCTTCCTTCCTTCCTTCCTTCCTCCCTTCCCTCCCTTCCTCCCTCCCTCCCTCCCTTCCTCCCTCCCTTCCCTCCCTCCCTTCCTTCCTTCCTCCCTCCCTCCCTTCCTTCCTTCCTTCCTACCTCCCTTCCCTCCCTTCCTTCCTTCCTTCCTTCCTTCCTTCCTTCCTTCCTTCCTGTCTTTCCTGTCTTTATGTCGGGCAAAGAGTCCCTCTGTACCCCCAACCACAAGATACTAGAACATGTTCGTTGCTACTATCCACTCAAAGTGACCTGGACCTCTGGAATTTTGTAACCTTTGTCCCCTTCTCTCAGCAGCCCCTCCCCAGGAAGCAGAGCTGATGGTTTAATCAAAACGAATGACATTCAACAAACAACCAATCAAGGTAAAGGTAAAGGTTTCTTTTGCTCAAAAGCCAGTCACATCCGACTCTAGGGGTGTGGTGCTCATCTCCATTTCCAAGCCAAAGAGCCAGCGCTGTCCGAAGATGTTTCCGTGGTCATGTGGCCAACATGACTAGATGCCGAGGCACACGGAACGCTGTTAGCTTCTCACCAAAGCGGTACCTATTTATCTACTTGCAATTTCTTGCTTTCGAACTGCTAGGTTGGCGGGAGCTGGGGACGGGGACGGGAGCTCACTCCGTCATGTGGCACTCGGGTCTCGAACTGCTGAACTACCAACCTTCCGGTCTGCAGTTCAGTGTCTTAACCACTGAGCCACCACAGCCCCAAACAGCGGATCACCCCACCTCAAAGAAGAGGACGCTGTAAAGTTACCTCCACGCTTGAGAAGAGACAGACGGGATGTTACAACAGGATCTCAGTTAATTACTCTTAGCATCCCACAGTTAAGAAGGGTGCATCTGCCCATCTATCCCCGTTTTTGATATATTTATTTCCTCCACTATGTTTTCCCCTGGAATTAAACCCAAACAAATGGTGACCATATAAACTAAGCTTGTTATCCCACTTTGGCCCTTGCATTTGTTAAACACCTGCATTATGCTGTATGCTGATTTGACGCTCACCTATATGCACGGACTGGTAATTTCCACTTCGATGCATCTGAAGAAGTGCACAGGTACATGGAAGTGTATAACCTTGAATAAAACTTTGTTGGTCAATCTTTTGTTCAGTCGATAAACACATTCATCTTAAGGTCACAAAATCTGCTGTAGAAGGTTAGACCAATTTTTGAGCATCCAACCTGTTAAACCCCAAAAGGCAATACAACAGTTCAGTATGGTACCGGCCGCATCGTTTGTATGATAAGTGTTATATATGGCTTTGAGTCTGTTCATAATATTACAAGGGCTTTGGCTATACAATAAACCTGGGAGCCCTAAACCTTTTTTATTATGGACTTGAAACACGCAAGGAAGTAAACGCGAAAATAATTCCTTATAGCAGGCCAAGGAACGGAACTGACCTCTTGGTCTCCGATGTGGCGGCCATAATTTTATGCTTAACACGCAATCCAAGGAAGAAATCCTGTCCTTGAGTTACGTGAGCATATACAGCAGTGAGTCATAGTGACTATTCATAAATATTCCTCCGTCTAATCAGAAATTAAATCTTTTCTCCCCCCCCCACCGTTAAAAGCCTTTTAAAAACGGGCAAGCGGTTTCAGAATAAAGATTGACAGTTGCTATTCTAGTAATTCTTTGAAATGTTTCTAACGGATGGCATCGTATTTAATACCGTTTTGTGCATCGTCGTGTTGATTTAATACAACGCTTTTTCCTTCCAATGATGTGCAAAGAATTAAGTGCGCCGGGCTTTGTCGCTGTGAATAAATATTTAGAAAGCCTAAAATCTGCGGCAGCGTTTCACAACCTTTTTGTTGTCGTTAATCTGCTGCATTAGCCAAACAAAAAGTAAACACTATCGAGACGTTTCTGTATAGTTTCCCAAGATATTAAAACGATTAGAATTAACGTCGTACCGCTTTCTTCTCATGAAGACATCGAGTCCTGAAAAACAGCCCTGCTTAGAGACACAAACATTTCGAGTACTCCCCAAAAAGCTAGTCAGCTTTACTTTCGGTCGTTTTCACTGCAACATCCATCACTGTAATTTGCCCTGATGGGAGATAATGGCGATTTTGCCCTGCCCTCCCATCATCCTACCCACACGCAGAAGAACAGCTTTTCCCTGATACATTACGCATCGTTTTGTGTAAGAAGAAGAAGAGGAGGAGGAGATTGGATTTATACCCTACCCTTCACTACCCAAAGGTGTCTCAGAGCGGCTTACAAACTCCCTTCCCTTCCCCTACCCACAACAGACACCCTGTGCAATAGGTGGGGCTGAGAGAGCTCTGACAGAAACTGCTCTTTTTCAAGGACAGCTCTTATCAGAACTGTGGCTTGCCCAAGGTCATCCAGCAGCTGCAAGTGGAGGAGGAGTGGGGAATCAAACCCGGTTCTCCCAGATTAGAGTCCACGCACTTAACCACTACACCGAACGCACCCCACCTCCCCAAAAAAACTTTTTTCTCCTCCTGATTGTAGCCTCCATTTAATGCTTTTCATTAAAATGTGTCATTTGGCCTTTAGTTTTCTTTTAAGTATTGGACTATTCAGAGCATTGTAAGCATATACTTCCTCCCTTTCTAACCTTTCTGCTCATAGTGGTGCAGTAAGGTAACTTTAAACTCTGGACTTAGGGCTCTTGACCCCACCATCATTAATACTAAGCATTCTGAAAACTACAATTCCCAGAATGCTCTGGGAGAAAATGGAAGTGGAGGAATAAAGATGGAAGTAAGTCGGATGAAGCTCTCCTATTTCTAGCGGTGGCCTGCATTCATTGCCTACCCTTTGATGACCCAGAGTGGCTCTAGTCCTAGACTTCTCCAAAGTCCAGATCGGACAGCATCACCGGTACGGGTCCAAAATGGGAGCTGTTAAATAAGCAAAAAACCTTCCGTAGCTTTCACATATGCAAGTGCATCTTGTCACTTCACACGGTAAAATCCGGTTGCAAAGTGCATTGAAAGTGCATTCTTTAGTGTGTGTGTGTGAAAGCACCCTTTGACTTCACTAACAACAACATAAGAACATAAGAACATAAGAGAAGCCAGTGTTGAATCAGGCCGATGGCCCATCTTGTCCAACACTGTGTCACACAATGGCCAAAAATACCAGGTGCCATCAGGAAGTCCAGCAGTGAGGCCAGGACACTAGAAGCCCCCCACACTGCTGCCCCCTCCAGCACCAAGAATAGAGTGCATCACCTGCCCCAGTCTGAGAGTTCCCATCTATACCCTGTGGCTAATAGCCACTGATGGACTTCTGCTCCGTATGTTTATCTAATTCCTGCTTGAAACTGTCTATGCTGGTAGCTGCCACCACCTCCTGTGGCATAAATTAGCCGATCATCTACATAGGACGATGGAGCTCAAACACTCTATCAGTAACTCTGGGCCAAAGATCCGAAAAAGAGTCACCTTGAATCGACTGTCTCGAACAGTAAAGAAAGAAGATGGCTCAACGCTTTTTCGAGATTCCAGCCCACCTGGCCTGCAAACCCCATGGTTATAAAACCGTATTCTACAATGCACCACGGACAATGGCAGAGATACAGAGGGCCTAGCAAAGCCACCGTTATCCCTGCATCTTTAAGTTTGACCTATGACTAAATGCCAACGTAGGCAGAGAAAAGAGCATTAGTGAAATGTTAAAAGGGAAGACAAATCAAGGCCGTAAAATGTCAGGAGTCTCAAAAGGCCTTTTTATGGTCCAAACCTAAATGCTTCCACCATTTGCTGCCTTTGTCCAGGTAAGATGGGAGGATTATGAGAAGCTCTATATTTGCAAAGAAATGTACACACACATGGAGCTGCCTTATATTGAAACCATCCTTTGGTCCATCAAGCTCACTACTGTCTATTCACCCTAGGAGCCACTCTCCAAGGTCTCAGGCATTCGCATCACATATGACCAGACCCTCAACTGGAGATGCTGGGGATTGAACCTGGGACCTTCTGCATGCCAAGCAGATGTTCTACCACTGAGCCATGGCCCCACTGCAACACACCGTTGTCTTACAGCAAGAGAGATTCTTGGTCCATCAAGGACAGTGCTGCCTATTCAGACTGACAGCAGCTCCAAGTCACCTACAGCTTTGGCCTTTTACCTGGAGATGTCAGGGTTTGAATCTAGAACCTTTTGCATACTGAGCAGAGGCTCTTCCACTGAGCCTCCCCTGTGTTGGTTCTCGCACATTCCTGTCCACTCAAAGCTACACTAAGCAACGGTTGGGAACAAGAGCGGGAGGGCTTCTGGAGTTCTGCCCCTGCTGGTGGACCTACTGATGGCACCTGGGTTTTGGCCACTGGGTGACACAGGGTGTTGGACTGGAGGGGCCACTGGCCCGATCCAACATGGCTTCTCTTATGTTCTTGTATTCCAAAGGTTCTTTCTAACAGAGCATGAACACTGAAGGTGTTGGACTAGATGGGTCATACACCTGACTGAACACGGCTACTCTTTGGGGTAGTGATGCTCTGTATTCTTGGCGCTTGGGGGGCAACAGTGGGAGGGCTTCTGGAGTTCCGGCCCTGCTGGTGGACCTCCTGATGGCCCCAGGGTTTCGGCCACCATATGGCACAGAGTGTTGGACTGGAAGGGCTACTGGCCTGGTCCAACATGGCTTCTTTTATGTTCTTGTATTCCAAAGGTTCTTTCTAACTGAGCATGAACACTAAAGGTGTCTTGGGTGAAGTGGAAACACATGTACTCACAGGAGTTGGTATTTATGTGTTTGTGTCTTGTTTCTCCACGATTCATCATATACCATGGCTTGCAAGGGTACTGCTGCAATTTTAACCATGTTCCGTGAGCAGATAACTACAGTGTTAGATTTTAGGAATGGAGTATTAACGATCTGTTATATTTTTCTTTTCTTTAAACGTATTAGCTGATCCATCAATAGTTCGAGGTAACTGTTATTTTAACTCATGGTTATTATGCATATTATTATTATTATCATCATCATCATTGTAAGAAGCCTTCCCTTACCTGGAAAGCCAAGGCTAGCCCAATCTGTTCTCCTTCTGAGAGCCAGTTTGGTGCAGCGGTTAAGTGTGCGGACTATAATCTGGGAGAACCGGTTTTGATTCCCCACTCCTCCACTCACAGGAGGAAGTGGAATTCCAAAAACAACATCCCTGACAAAAATAACAAAGAGTCAATAAAAATAAGTTGCAAAAACCTTTACTGTAGTAATTTCTGCAGAAAATTTTCTTCTACCGTCGCTTACACGCTAACGAATACTGCGCAATGAACAATTCGTTTCACAATCTTTGCTTTATCTGAGCGTGTAGCAATCCCAGTTCTTATCAATTCCTCCTTATCAACTCTTGAAGGAAACATTCCATGTTGACTCTCTAATAACAGAACCCGAGGTCTCCAGTCAAGATTCTATACGTGGTATGATAATCACAATAACATTTAACGATGAGAGATTGGATATTCAAGACGCGTACAAGAGTTACAAATTTGGCTAGAAGATTATTGTTCGTTTTTGTTACACATGTCGTTATAGCAGTTAGATACTATTGGTATAGAAATCGATTATGTATTAGTTAAATTACCTCCCATGTACGTTTTGTGTTTGTGTTGTATGTTTTGTACATGACAAGTATTGTTTTGTCGTATTGAAATTACTTAATAAAAATTATGTCCCAATGGGCATATATATATATAAAAATAATAAGAAGAACCCAAGGTCTCTTGAAAAAGAGCAGTTTCTGTCAGAGCTCTCTCAGCCCTGCCTACCTCACAGGGTGTCTGTTGTGGGGAGGGGAAGGGAAAGGAGTTTGTAACCTGCTCTGAGACTCCGAGTGAAGGGTTGGGGTATAAATCCAATCTCTTCTTCATCATCATCTTGTCAGATCTCGGAAGCTAGGCAGGGCTGGCCTTGATCGGTATTTGGATGGGAGACCACCAAGGAATACCAGAGTTGTGATGCAGAGGCAGGCAATGGCAAACCACCTCCAAACATCTCTTGCCTTGAAAACCCTCCGGGGGTCACCATAAGTTAGCTGTGCTTGACGGCACTTCTCACCAGCTTGCCCTGACATGGATGGCCCAGGCTGGTCCAATCTCGTCAGATCCCGGAAGCTAAGCAGGGTCGGCCCTGGTTAGTATTTGGATGGGAGACCCCCAGGGAAGCCCAGGGTCACTACACAGAGGCAGGCAAGATCAATCCACTTCTGAATGTCACCATAATTAAGTTGTGACTTGCCGGCAATTCCCACCACCACCAAGCCCCCCTGAGTTCCTATAAGGTATAAAGGCAGCAAATGTATGTTTTAGATAAAAATTAACAATCGGTCAGTGTTGGCTCTAACGTGGGTGTCAAATGTGTGGCCCAGGGGCTGGATTAGGCCCCCAGAGGGCTTCCGTCAGGCCCACAGTGGAACTGGCCCTCTCCTGCTTCCAGTTCTGCTGCTGCTGCTGCATCATAGCTTGTTTCGCCAAACTCTCTTAATCACTCAGCCATTTCACGTTTTCACCTGGGTCCTAGACTCAGAACTCTGAGCATGAGATTTCTGCGGCGAATGTCGATAAATCAAAAGTAGGTCTGCAGCTTACAGAGCTAATGTTTTAAGCAGGTTTTTATTTTAAGTGAAAAAAATATCTTTGTGTTTGTGTCCTTTATAAAGTTTATATCTCCACTACCTGGCATTAGATTTTATGACACACACGTGGCCCGGCCCGACAAGGTCTCATTTATGTCAGATCCAGCCCTCGTAACAAATGAGTTTGACACCCCTGCTATAACAGAACAGCTTGTTCCATGCACAACATTTGCTGTTCTCCTTCTGTAAATATTCTCCTGACTAAAAAAATATGGCGATATCTCTTATTCCTCTCATCACTATGGCCGACATAACACAAGCTGATGGATAATGTATCTTTTGCCCCTACGAAAGGGGACATCTTGATAGCTGTTTGAGAAAACGTCCGTTAAAAATTGAGTTGCGCGGTTGTCTTCCAACCCTACACGCTCCGTCGTTAGTCATGTTTCAAAGTCACAAAGTTCGAGGGACTGCGAGCAATCGGTACCCATCAACGATGCATATTTCAAGAGGAACTGAATGACACGTTATTTCACTTGTCAGCGAGTGACGGGCCAATCTGGAAAGTTCCGTGGAATCTAAAGCATGTTTTGATACAGTGTGTATTCCTTTTTTGGGAGACTGAAATCTTTCTAAATATATCTGATTACGAGTCAGAAATTCTATTACTTTGAAAGTGAACTGCGGAGAAGAAATATGGACACAGGTAAGCAAAACGCGGCTCGGAATACAGAGCCAGGCCTGGAACATAATCAATATTCTGGCTTTCCATCGGTGGAAACTAAGTAGGCAAGAAATCACTGGGTTCCCTTCCCCTTGTCGCTTCCTCACATGTCAGTCTAATGGCTTGTTCCCACAACCCACAAGGTGACTTTTCGCAGTCATCTTCAGAAGGGAGGGGAAATGTTCAGAGGATTAGCCTCAAGTAAAGTTTGTCACGAAGAAAAAAAAAATCCTGCAAAGAAATTCCAATTACTGTATTTTAACGAGCTCAAATTGCTCATAGCCAGGTCAAGTACCACCGGTGAGCCAATGATCTAAGCCGGGGGTGTCAAATATGTGGCCCAGGGGCTGGATTAGGCCCTCGGAGGGCTTCCACCAGGCCCGCAGTGGAACTGGCCATCTCCTGCTTCCAGTTCTGCTGCTACATCATCGCTTGCTTCACCAGACTCCCTTAATCACTCAGCCATTTTACGTTTTCACCTAGGTCCGTGCACCTTGGTGTTCCGTGCACCTTGGTGTTTAGTCATGCCGGCCACATGACCACGGAAACGTCTTCAGACAGCGCTGGCTCTTCGGCTTTGAAACGGAAATGAGCACCGCAACCCTAGAGTCGGATTCGACTGGCTTTCGAGCAAGGGAACCGTGACCTTTACCTTTACCTCGACTCAGAACCCCGAACATGAAATTTCTGTGGTGAATGTCAATAAACCAAAAGTAGGTTTGCAGCTTACGGAGCTAATGTTCTAAGCAATGTTTTTATTTTAAGTAAAAAAATAAAACTTTGTGTTTGTGTCCTTTATCAAGTTTATCTCTCCGCTACCTGGTATTAGATTTTATGACACACACAGCCCGGCCCGACGAGGTCTCATTTAGGTCAGATCTGGCCCTCGTAACAGATGAGTTCGACACCCCTGATCTAGGCTATACAGACGAGACACAATCTTCGGCTGCCTTAACAAAAATAGAGCGAAGGTGAATGGATAATTCTTAAATGTGCTAATCTTCTTTTTGGAAACACTGGATCCAAACAAAACTGAGAGCCGGCAACCTTGTTTCTGGGCACCATTCAAGCTGCTTGTCTCGACCTTCAAAGCCCTGTATGGTTTGGGAACAGCATACCTGAAGGACTGCCTACTCCTTATGAACCTGCCTGACCACTATGGCCATCTTCAGATGCCCTGCTTTAGCTGCCCCCCCGACTTCTGAGGTTAGGCGGGTGGCAAACCGGGAGAGGACCTTCTCGGTGGTGGCTCCAAAGTGCTGGAAATCTCTCAGCAGGGGGATTTTACCATCCCCTCCATCAGTTTCATTTGGCATTCCCTCGGTTGTTAAAGTTGCCAGCTCTGGGTTGTTAAAGAGAACTAGTTTTAGTGTGGTGGTTAAGTGCGCGGACTCTAATCTGGGAGAAGCGGGTTGGATTCCCCACGCCTCCACTTGCAGCTGCTGGATGACCTTGGGCAAGCCATAGTTCTGTCAGAGCTGCTGTTGAAAAAAGAGCCGTTTCTGTCAGAGCTCTCTCAGGCCCGCCTTCCTCACAGAGTGTCTGTTGTGGGGAGGGGAGGGGAAAGGAGTCTGTAAGCCACTCTGAGACTTTGAGTGAGAGGCGGGGTATAAATCCAATCTCCTCCTCCTCCTCCTTCTATAACTGGAGGCTTCGGGGTGTGTGGACTGGTGAGGGCAAGGTTTGGTGAGGGGAGTGACTTTCGGTGGGGTACGATGCCATAAAATACACCCTCCAAAGCAACCATAGTTTATTGCCCCACTTTGCTGGAGGGAGAAAAAAAAAGATCGGAGGAGGTGGATCAGAAACGATAGCAAAACCTCAGAGGAAAATTGGAAGTTTCCTTGAGGACTTGGCGCGCTCTCATCAGCTGGCGAAAATTGAGGTACGGGTGCTAAGATTGCGTAGCCTGCATCACCTCCCAACTTCCTCTCAAGTTATTTGTTATCTTTGCAATTTTGCTTGTACAAAAAAACCCAAAAACATCTAAGGAATTTATAACATCTGAATTCCATAAATATGTCAAGTGTTGCAGTTTTATATGCCGAGTTATAAATGATGCATTTTACGTTATTAAAACAGTAAAATTAGGTTTGATGGGACAGGAAGTATTGAATATATTTCAATCCCCCCCCCCAAAAAAAAAAAATTCTAGGAGGTTTTTTTAAAAAGATGGGCAGAAATCTACCAAGTTCAGGTACACAGAGAGTGGTTTAAAAGTAAAACCATCTCCCCAATAAGCAATGGCACCACACGGGGCCTCAGACAACTACGATTGCCAGGGTTCCTTGGAAATGCCCAGCCTAATGAGAAGAAATAGAGCTCATTCATTAATCATAGAATCATGGAGTTGGAAGGGACCTACCTCCAGGGTCATCTAGTCCAACCTCCTGCACAATGCAGGAAATTCACAAATACCTCTTCCTCCACATACCCCCAGTGACCCCTGTTCCACACCCAGAAGATAGCCACAGAACTGTGATAACAAGGCTTCAAAAAAAATTTTTTTCTATCTTTAAATAACATCAAATACAATAACAATAAACACTTTCACATCAGTCACTAGGAGCTGCGGTGGCTCAAGTGGTTAAGACGCTGAACTGCAGGCTGTGGAAAGTCAGTAGTTCAGCAGTTCGAGACCCGAGTAGTGCCGCATGACGGGGTGAGCTCCTGTCTCTAGTTCCAGCTCCTGCCAACCTAGCAGTTCGAAAGCAAGAAATTGCAAGTAGATAAATAGGTACCACTTCAGTGGGAAGGGAACAGCGTTCCGTGCACCTTGGTGTTTAGTCATGCCGGCCACATGACCACGGAAATGTCTTCGGACAGCGCTGGCTCTTCGGCTTTGAAACGGAGATGAGCACCGCAACCCTAGAGTCGGATTCGACTGGCTTTCGAGCAAGGGAACCTTTACCTTTACCTTTACATAGGTTGAAGATGACAGAAGGTGACAGGAACGGTAGCCTCCGGAATGAAGATTCCGTTTCGACTCTGAAGGAGTCTTCTTCCAACCCGAAGTTAAGTTGTGTGGATGAGTCAAATCATTTCAAACCTCTGTCCTTTAAGGCCATTCTGAGTAGTTTCAATGTTCCATTTAACTAGTTATAACAGGGAAGAAACTTCCTAACATCAATGAATCATTGAAACTACTCAGAATGGCCTTAAAGGAAAGAGGTTTGAAATGATTTGACTCATCCACACGACTTAACTTCGGGTTGGAAGAGGACTCCTTCAGAGTCGAAACGGGATCTTCTTTCTGGAGACTACCGTTCCTGTCACCTTCTGTCATCTTCAACCTATGTAACTGATGTGAAAGTGTTTATTGTTATTGTATTTGATGTTATTTAAAGATAGAAAAATATATATATATTTTTGAAGCCGTGTTATCACAGTTCTGTGGCTTTCTTTCTATTGTATGAGAGCTGTGACCATTCTCACTTTCTGCCACACCCAGAAGATGACGAAAAAACCTCCGGAATCCCTGGGCCAATCTGGCCTGGAGAAAAATGGCTTCCTGATCCCAAAGTGGTGACGGGCATTTCCCTGGGCATGTAAGAAAGGGCCACGAGAACTAAGCACTGAGGCGACCCTTCCTGCCCGCCCTTCTCATGATCTGCCTCAGTTCCGTATTGCTGTCAGAACCGTACTGCTGTCAGATGGCCATCTAGCCTCTGCTTGAAAACCTCCAAGGAAGGAGAGCCCGCCACCGCCCAAAGTTAACACCTGTCATGGGGCGGAGTCAAAGACATTGCTACGACAGTCAAGGTTCCAGTGAGATATAGTATTATGCTCGCAGGAGACAAACTTGAAGTGAGAAAATGTCATACAGAAATGTATGGCAATGAAACAGGAGTAGAAATAAAATCTGTTCCAAATGTAATAGCCTGAATGCAAAATCGGTTCTCTATATGAGATACATAACAGCCTTTCTTTTACATCGTGATATACTATTTATCTATTAAAGGTTCTAATGAATATGGCGAAGTGGTGAAAATGTGTTATATCGAATATGTAGTGGCTAGGAAGAAGGCCTGTTGCAGCAGTAAATGCAATGGGTGCTAGCTTGTCCGGGCGGCTGCAGGCCCCAGTCTCCTCACCCCTGGCTGCTCGAGTCCCCAGTGGGCCAAGACAGCTGGGATCGCTCCCCCCCCAACTTTGTGTGGGGAGGGCGAGCAAGCCAGCTCTGAGAGGGAAGGGGAGGCGGTTTAAACTGCCTCTCCTTCCACTGGGCTTGCTTGGCTTCCCCGCAGACATGGAGAGGGCAAGCAAGCTGGCTCTGAGAGGGAAGGGGAGGCGGTTTAAACTGCCTCTCCTTCCACTGGCTTGCTTGGCTTCCTCACGAACATGGAGAGGGCAAGCAAGCCAGCTCTGAGAGGGAAGGGGAGGCGGTTTAAACTGCCTCTCCTTCCACTGGCTTGCTTGGCTTCCCCGCGGCCATGGAGAGGGCAAGCCAGCTCTGAGAGGGAAGGGGAGGCGGTTTAAACTGCCTCTCCTTTTTTGGCTCACTCAGTTTCCCATGGCTGCGGGGAGGGCAGGAAGAGAAGCAGCCCCAGCCCCCAGCCAATGGCACGCAAGTAGTCTTGCGG
This sequence comes from Gekko gecko, assembly GCA_029375565.1. Taxonomy (NCBI): domain Eukaryota; kingdom Metazoa; phylum Chordata; class Lepidosauria; order Squamata; family Gekkonidae; genus Gekko; species Gekko gecko. The sequence goes on from JAPDNY010000001.1 coordinate 327,766,327, forward strand.
GGCAGCTGACGGGCCAATGGCTGAGGGAGCACATGGAATCTTGCCACTCCAAACTGCTTTTATATAATAGGAGAGATGATGAAACTAGTTCTGTAGTCAAAATAGATTAGTTATGAAGTTTGGAATTTAAAACCTGCCCTGACTTGGATAGCCCAAACAAGCCCAATCCCATCAGATCTCAGAAACTAAGTAGGGCCGACTCCGGCAAGTACGTGGAAGGGCAACCTCCAGGGAATACCAGAGACAGGACACAGAGGCAGGTTAATCAAGCTGTCTCTCTGAAAAATGTCCAAGCCCCCAGGAGGGGTCACCAGAGGTCAACCATGACTTCCAGGCAAGCACACAAAACACACAAAGGTAAAAGGTAAAGGTTTCCCTTGCTCAAAAGCTAATTGGATCAGACCCTAGGGGGTGGTGCTCATCTCCATTTCCAAGCCGAAGAGCCAGCGCTGTCCGAAGGCTTCTCTGTGGTCATGTGGCTGGCATGACTAGATGCCGAAGCGCACGGAATGCTGTTACCTTCCCACCAAAGCGGTACCTGTTTATCTACTTGCCATTTCTTGCTTTCAAACTGCTAGGTTGGCAGGAGCTGGGGCCAGAGATGGGAGCTCACTCCGTCACGCGGCACTCGGGTCTCGAACTGCTGAACTACAGATCTTCCGGTCTGCAGCTCAGTGTCTTAACCTCTGAGCCACAGCAGCCCCCGAACACTCAAAACACACAAATATTAAAAAAAAGAAATCTAAAACTGAAATGATGAATACTATCGTACTGCAACAGAAATAAGAATGATTGCATTTTATAGAGAATACCTTAAAATTATAATGAAGGGCCTGAAAGGGAAAATAAAATTTTAGAAAAGGCTACCGCGAGATAAAAATCCTACATTCAAGTTCTTCCTGGGGCGAAGCGAATACGGAACCCAGCCAAATGAACTATCTAGTTGTTGCCTTATTTTGCAGAATTCTGATAATGAGCATATACTTTGCAAGAGCTGCTGCATAATTGTAGGTCTGTGAATACTGAAATTATTTTTAGTCTACCGAATGTAACACAGAGAGCTAATACTCAGCTAGGTAACCAAAGTACGGTGGTTTTAGTTGTTGTTGCCGTTGTTTTTAATTGTACAATAATTGCACCCTTAGCATAATGATTACCTTAGACCTTTCCCAAAGGTTACCTTGACTTATTAGATGCCAAGTGTCAACATTTCACCTATAATCACTCCTACGAGTTCTTCCAGATCTTTGCTCTATTAATAATTGTTTGTGCAGGCTCTCTCAGTCTGTCTGTAATAGCTTCATATTGTTTAGGGATTACGCCTGGATTGATTGGCAGGGTTTCTTCTATATAACGAGGCCACGAAACAATGGAACGGGCCCAGAATGGTTGGGGGCATCGGTGAAACGCAGAACCTGGTCACCGATGAAAGACTGTCGGCCGCATTACCTTTTTGTTGATTAATCTCAACGCTTGGATTGCCCTTTGCAAGGTTTCTGCCGGGTAGCTAAATGTCAATTGCTTAGCGGGGTTGCCAGGTATCCAGGCCTGCCAGATCCACCTCTCTGAGCAGCAGGTTACTGGCGCTGAGGAAGATCTACCACCTCATACCATGTTTTAGTTTTATCTACCAACTGATGCGTTTTTTAAACACTGGTGGGTGGGCACAGCGACTTCAAGGCTGAAACAGAACTGAAAAACTGTTTCCATTTAGGTTTCAAACAAGGCCGGGTGAACTACGGTAAGGACGTAAAGCAGGGGTCCCCAACCCTGGTGTTGGTGGTCACCATGGCAGAATGGCCAGTGTGCGGGGGCAGCTCTGAGGTAAAAGGGGATCCTTTATTACTCTAAATAAAACAGTTTTTCTTAAAGTTTAACAAGAACAAAGTTTACAATATAAGAACTCGGGGGCACTCAATGAAATTGCTGAGCAGTCGGGTTAGAACAGATAAAAGGAAGTCCTTCTTCACCCAAAGAGTGATTGAACACATGGGATTCACTGCCACAGGAGGTGGTGGCGGCTACCAGCATGGACGGCTTCAGGTGGGAATTAGATAAACATATGGAGCAGAGGTCCATCAGTGGCTATTAGATACAAGAAGAAATCAGCTGCCTGGAGAGGTGGACAGCTCCCCTTCACAGAGATGCTTTAGGCTGGTCCTGCATTGGGCAGGGGTTTGGACTAGATGGTCAGTACGGCCCCTTCCAACTCTATGATTCTATGATTCTAAGGTATAGATAGGAACTCTCAGTCTGGGGCAAGTGATGCTCTGTATTCTTGGTGCTTGGGGGGGGGTCAACAGTGGGAGGGCTTCTAGTGTCCTGGCCCCACTGCTGGACCTCCTGATGGCATCTGGTATTTTTGGTCACTGTGTGACAGAGTGTTGGACTGGATGGGCCATTGGCCTGATCCAGCATTGGCTTCTCTGATGTTCTTCTTTATAACAGTGTAACAATTTCTGTATGGTTTAAAAGCTAAATGGTTTCAGATAGGTACATAAGCGTAATGGTTCCTAACAGGTTCTCTAAAGTTTCTTATATAAACCTAGCCGCAAAGGCACCCATCACTTAGGCTAAACATTGGTGGACAGCTTAATTTTCCCAACTTGCCACTTAGGCTAGTAACTTCCACATAGAATACAGAACTCTCCTACAGTGCACTACAGCACTGCACAGTTCTGGTCACCATGCCTCAAGAAAAGATATTCTAGCTCTGGAAAAGGTGCAGAAAAGGGCAACTAAAATGATTACAGGGGTGGAACACCTTCCCTATGAAGAAAGGTTAAAGAGGTTAGGACTCTTTAGCTTGGAGAAATGACGATTGGGGGGTGACATGATAGAGGATGACAAAGTTACGCATGGGATAGAGAAAGTAGAGAAAGAAGGATTTTCTCCTGTTCTCACAATACAAGAACTCATAGGGACTCAATGAAACTAGAACAGATAAAAGGAAGTCCTTCTTCACCCAAAGGGTAATTAAGACGTGGAATTCACTGCCGCAAAAAGTGGTGGCAGCTACAGGCATAGACAGCTTCAAGAGGGGATTGGATGAACATACGGAGCAGAGGTCCATCAGTGGCTATTAGCCATAATGCATAGATGGAACGAGTGATACTCTGTTGTCTTGGTGCTTGGGGGGCGAGAGTGGGAGGGCTTCTGGAGTTCTGGTCCCGTTGGTGGACCTCCTGATGGCACCTGGGTTCTGGCCATTGTGTGACACAAAGTGTTGGCTCGGATGGGCCGTTGGCCTGATCCAACATGACTTCTCTTATGTAACACCTCACTCAGTCCCTTCACTAACTGTCTCTCCCTCTCTCTCTACAATCCGATCAACTCCGCACCCTGGGGATACACTACCATTCAGTCATAACACACTTCAATCACTCAGCCAGCCCACCCCTTTCTTACACTACAGGCCTACGTTTTACATCACAGCAATGTATATATAAATCTCCCCATTAAAACCCAGGAATATAACACTCACAAAATATTCACACAGTGAAAACATCACATTCGGGGTAAACATGATGTACACAAACATCGGGTTTCACAGCATGGGAGTCATCATCGTCCAGGACTGCACAGCGGGAAAAGAGAAGACTGGATTTAATTGACCATGTGGCGGGAAAGTACGTAGATGGCAAATATTGCTAATCTTATCTCAGAACCGTCACCCTGTTCTCCTACAGAAAGTTCAGCTTGGATTGTAGAAAACACATATACACATTTGCTCTTCTGGATCTCTTAAAGCATATTTACGTACAGGCATCTGCAAAATTATTCTGAAATAACTGGATGTCACAAATAATCCACGAACAGACCATATTTCTTCCAGTACCCACTCTACTATGCAAAGGAAACACCTGTTGGGCTGGCTGGACCACCTACAATTCTCCAAAGGCAGATTTGGAAGGACAAAAAGGCTATTAGCCACAAGGTATAGATAGGAACTCTCAGGCTGGGGCAGGTGATGCACTCTATTCTTGGTGCTTGGGGGGGGGCATCAGTGGGAGGGCTTCTAGTGTTCTGGCCCCACTGCTGGACCTCCTGATGGCACCTGGTATTTTTGGCCACTGTGTGACACAGAGTATTGGACAAGATGGGCCATTGGCCTGATCCTACATTGGCTTCTCTTATGTTCTTATGTTCTTATCCTTGTCGATTAATTCTTCGTATTCCGAAGATAAACGTCTGGTCATTTTCTCGCTCCTGTGATATTATGCACATTCAGCTCCGCCGGCGTCATAAAACGAAACAAAATACGAAACAGACAAACAAAAAAAGGGACGCGTATTCTCCTGGAGAACGAAGAGAACTGCGAGGAAGAAAGTCGATTCGTTTGAAAGGCGGGGTTGGAGGAGAGTTTTACGGGTACTGTGGGCCGCCAGGAAGACAAAGGAGTGGGTTCTAGCTAGAACGAAGCCTGAACTCTCCCTAGAAGCTACCCTGACCAAACTGAGGGCTATCATACTTGGTCACATTACCAGAAGACAGGAGTCACTGGACAAGACAACCATGCTAGGGAAAGTGGAAGGCGGCGGGAAAAGAGGAAGGCCCAACAGGAGATGGATGGACTCCAACAAGGAAGCCACCAGGGCCCTCCATTTGCAAGAGCTGAGCAAGGCTGTGAAGGGCAGGAGGCTTCGGAGAACATCAATTCAGAGGGTCTCCGTAATTCAGAAATGACTTGATGACACTTAACATGTGCAAACACAAAATTACAATACATTTCTTTGCTCGTTGGTCTGCTAGAAGTTTTGGGGTAAGATATGCCCCAAGTTGGGTTAGATACAGCCCAAGTTTCATCAGAGGCAGGACTCCCTGAGCAATAGACAACTGCTAGGGTTCCCAGGTCCCCCCAGCTGCTGGCAGGGGGTGAGGGGCGTAGCGTTGCCAGATTCTGGCTGGGAAGCTCCTGGAGATTTGGATGGAGCCTGGGGAGGACAGGGACTTCAGTGGGGAATAATGCCATACAGTGGGGTATAATGCCATACAGACTAAGTGCGTGGACTCTCATCTGGGAGAACTGGGTTTTGATTCCCCATTCCTCCACTTGCAGCTGCTGGTGTGACCTTGGGCAAGCCATAGTTCTGGCGCAGCTGTTCTTGAAAAAGAGCAGATTCTGTCAGAGCTCTCTCAGCCCCACCGACCTCCCAGGGTGTCTGTTGTGGGGAGGGGAAGGGGAAGGAGTTTGTAAGCCGCTCTGAGACTCCTTTGGGTAGTGAAGGGCCGGGTATAAGTCCAATCTCCTCCTCCTCCTATTCTTCTTCTTCATCCTTTTTCTCCAAGGGAACTGATCTCTGTAGTCTGGAGATGAGATGTCATTCCAGGGGATTCCCCAAGTCTTACCTGGAAGATGGCATCCAATGTTCTGTCTAAGATGTGGAGTCCTGTGAGCAAAAATTCTAATTTGTGATCTATGGGCATTAAAGCTGTGAGCAAGTGATTTAGCTACTGCATGCATTAGTTTGCTCTGGAGCCATCCTTCCTGGTAAAGGTAAAGGTTACCTTGCTCGAAAGCCAGTCGAATCCGACTCTAGGGTTGCGGTGCTCATCTCCGTTTCAAAGCCGAAGAGCCAGCGCTGTCCGAAGACGTTTCCATGGTCATGTCGCCAGCATGACTAAACACCAAGGCGCAAGGAACGCTGTTACCTTCCCACCGAAGTGGTACCTATTTATCTACTTGCAATTTCTTGCTTTCGAACTGCTAGGTTGGCAGGAGCTGGAACTAGAGACGGGAGCTCACTCTGTCATGCGGCACTCTCGGGTCTTGAACTGCTGAACTACTGACCTTCCACAGCCTGCAGTTCAGCGTCTTAACCACTTGAGCCACCGCAGCTCCATCTCCTTCCTGAGCGAAGACAAAAATGTGTGAGCTGGAGGCTAAAAAACTGTGAGCTCACTCACATTGACTCAGCTTAGAGGGAACCCTCGTGGCATCCCATCATCCTTGAGACTAAGAAGAAGGAGAGAAGAAGAAGAGATTGGACTTATACCCCACCCTTCACTTGGAGTCTCAGAGTGGCTTACAATCTCCTTTCCCTTCCCCTCCCCACAACAGACACCCTGTGAGGAAGGTGGGGACGAGAGATCTCCTTCGAGGACTGCCCTTGAGAGAACAGCTCTGACAGAACTATGGCTTGCCCAAGGTCACCCAGCAGCTGCAAGTGGAGCACTGGGGAATCAAATCCGGTTCTCCCCGATTAGAGTCCATGCACTTAACCACTACACCAAACTAGTTCTCAGTTACGTGCAGACTACCCAGTTATGCTTAGGCTTGGGAGACAACTGTTATACATAGTCGGGTGGCCAAGGCCTTAGGCTGGGAAATACCTGAAGATTTTGAGGGTGGAGCCCAAGGAGGGTGGGGTTTGGGGAGGGGAGGGACTCCACTGGGGTATACTGCCATACAGCCTACCTCCCAAAGTGGCCATTTTCTCCAGGGGAACTGATCTCCGTCACCCAGGGATCAGTTGTAATCCCAGGAGATCTCCAGCTACCACCTGGAGGCTGGCAACCCTACATGTAGCACCATATAATTTTCATTTCATTTGCATTATTTATACTCTGCCTTTCTCACTTGAGCCCAATCCGCATCTAGAATTTCTCCGTCGTTGTACCAAACCCACACTGGAACAGAAAAAGATGCGGTTCAAAACCACATCAAATACCCCGGGGCCAATGCCGTACTGACTGCAGAGTCACCCCTGAATGGCCATAAAACGGCTATAGATGTATGCAGACGGCCACCGTAAAACCAGAGATTAAACAAAGTGAAAGCTGGCATGCAGTCTGGACACCGCCATAAAATCCGGCAATCAAATCAAAGTGAAAGTGGCATGCAATGTAGATGGGAATTTCTGTTCCGGTGTGGGTTTGGTAAGACAGTGGAGCAAATGCTAGACGCAGATTTGGCCTTGGTCTCAACGGGCAGATTGGAGGCAACTGCATTCCTCCGAAGCGAGAGTCAAGCACGAATTAATCGAAAATCTATCGGGATGCCAAAACTACCTTTTCAGATGCCTTAAGTAGTAGCCTTTTGTTAAAACCACACCGATATCCATCGCTAGGCCGTTGTTAAAGAGTAATCTTACGAAAGACTAAACCGTCACCTGCTCACGTCCTTTGCAGTCTCCAGATCCTTAAAACCACTTTCCCCGTCAGATTTCTTACAGGAAAAAAGGGGGGGGGGGTGTTGTTTACTTCAAAGTATTTTGACATTGCTTTGGCTAGATGCATTTAAACAGCTGCTATTCGTTTTACACGGAGCGGTTTCCACAGCCACAAAAAACAGAGGAGGCATGAAATAACAGATTTTTTTTTTTTTTTGGCAACTTCTGCTCGAATTGTTCACTTGCCCAAAACTTGGAGGTGGGGGAGAAAGTCTTGCTATTGGACTTTTTAAGGTTATGCAGAAACAAAGGCTCGATGGAAAGTTAGAAAAAGCATCTCTACCCATGCTTTGTGGGCCCCAGCTCTTCTAGTTATGTGACAATATGAAGACCTGTACCCAACGCTTGATTTTCATTGGCAGAAGGGTACGTGTGCCTGTGAAGGATGGTTTACCAGGTTGTGGTGTTGGATCATGTGGCAAAGTTCCCCGTCCCCCAAAACTTGCTTAACGGAGTGGGAAGGGGAGAAAACAGCATCGACGGACACTTTTGGAGCAGGAAGTGACATAGCGGCTCTCTAGGGGTTTCAGAAATCTCTATAGTTTTACTACAGAGAATTTTTGAAACTCCGACAGTGTCGTGACATCACTTCCTGTTCCAAAACAGGAAATGACACCTTAGAGATCTCCACCCCTCAACACTCCTGGGGATTGGATCCTCTGGATCCTCTTAACTATTAGAACAAAATGGATTGCTGGGATGTAATCCTAAATGCTGACTTGTGACTGATCTATATTTATGCCCATTTTACATAGATGTTATACAACAGGCGTCTGCAATTCAGAAGTAATGTACACAGCATATCTGTTTTATTTCTATCCTGCCTCTGGGCCCAGAAGGTTCCTCATATCAGCTTACGTGAATCAATAAAATCTAATTAAATTGGGGGATATATAAGGGCAGAAGGGATAAAATGGGTGCCACAGTAGATAGCAAGCAACTTACTACAAAAACAAAGCATATCCACAAAAAATAGGTGACACACCACCGGCAAAAACACAATGAAAGATACAAAGAGCAGAAGATATTGCACTGACATTGGAAGATATTGCATCCGCCACAGATAATATTGGCAGGCTTATATAAATAAGTCGGGGGGTCCCTAACATTTTTGAGCCTGTAGACACCTTTCTGACACAGGGTGATGGATGCAACCACAAAATGGCTAACATAAGAGGCGGAGCCAACAATAAAATGGCTTCCGCGGGAGATGGAGCCACGGATAACAGAGGAATGCAGGGGAGAAGAGTTGCAACTTAAAATATATGCCAGGAAAGATGAGTGAGAGAATGAAACCAAACTGGCGGTGGCAACTGAAACAACAGTATTTTTATCTGCACAGTCAGTTGGATCTCCAGCAGCCAATCAGAAGCCCTGGTGTGCAAGAGCCCCATCTAGATGAACCAACTTCTTAAAAAGCACAAGAACATAAGAACATAAGAGAAGCCAATGATGGATCAGGCCAATGGCCCATCCAGTCCAACACTCTGTGTCACACAGTGGCCAAAATACCAGGTGCCATCAGGAGGTCCAGAAGTGGGGCTAGAAGCCCTCCCCCTGTTGACCCCCCCCCAAGAATACGGAGCATCACTTGCCCCAGACTGAGAGTTCGTATCTATACCTTGTAGCTAATAGCCACTGATGGACCTCTACTCTGTATGTTCATCCATATGATGGGCACCAGTAAATATGTTGGTGAACACCATGTTGCCAGACACTGGCAGCAATCAGTTCCCAACAACTTTCTTGCAAAGAAGTGAAGTTTATTGAGACACTGAAGTATGCAGATTATCTTTACACATCTCTTGTTAGAACTGGCAAATAAGCGCACAAAGCAAGCAGATATACATAATTCAAGAGGCTCCCCTGATGACTGCTAAAGCTACCGGGTCTACGTTCCCAAGAGAAAGCTGATGCTAGGCACCAAGGCCAAACACTCATGTTACAGAGGTAACGAAACACTAAAGACACAGAGAAAGGAAACCTAAAATTCCAGAGACTTCCCCTCATTCCACGGCAGCTAGAGGCCTAGCTGACACATGTTGGTGAACACCATGTTGGAGATCCTTGACACAGGCAGATGTCTATCGTTTAAAGACCTAGTATGCTATATAAACCGGCAGGAAAAAAAAGTGGCTCTAGAAAGCTTCTAGGAGCATTTGTTTTCCTGACCATAAGGAGAAATAGTAAACTCTGGCTTTTTTTAAAAAAACAACAACCCCAAATTATCCCAAAATCAGTCTGTGCAGTCCCAACTCCAATCTCGTTCCTATGAACAATAATGCAATATAGCTTTACATCATCTGAAGCCTTGAAATATAACCCATAGATGCCGCCGCACCAATGTCTTGAGTGAACAATCTTTCTCTCTCTCTCTCTGTCTCCATTTCATTCTGAAGTACCGTATAATAATCCCCAACAGCAAAACTCAAACCACTCACTCCATTTGAACGGAGAGACTGTCTATTATTGCCAGCTGTCTTTGTTGGCCTCAGACTATGACAGCTACAATTCTTTTATATATATATATGTGTGTGTGTGTGTATATATATCCGCATACGTTGGCACCATTGCCTTGAATTCATTGATGTAAGTGATTTTAGAAATACACCCAGTTTAAAAAATAATAATAATCGGGGAGATGACAGAAATGGAATACGAACATATGAATGAATTCCGAAACAATCGGAGGACAGACAGAGCAGATTTCCAAAACTGCCTGCTATTTATCCGCAAAAGGAATAACCTGAATTTCAGATGAAACCCCTTAAATGACGATGGGTCACTGCATTAGGCTCAATCTGCATCTAGCATTTGCTCCGTTGTTGTACCGAACCCACACTGGAACAAAAAAAAAGACATGGCTCAAAGCCAATTTCAAAGACCTCGGGCCAATGCCATACTGACTGCAGAGTCATCCCTGAACGGCCATAAATGGATGCAGACGGCTACCATAAAACCCAAGAGATCAAACGAAGTGAAAGCGGCAGGCAGTCTGGAGACACTGCCATAAAATCTGAAAATCAATCAAAGTGAAAGCAGCATGCAATGCAGAGGGGAATTTCTGTTCCAGCGTGGGTCTGGTAAGACAGTGGGGTGAACGCTAGATGCAGATTGGGCCTTAGTCTGTCCGTAGTAGTAGAAGAGAGCAAGGATACAATGGCACCTTAAGGACTAACAAAATTTATGGCAGGGGATGAGCTTTTGTGAGTCCCAGATTTTGTTAGTCCTTAAGGTGCTCTTGATCTTTTGCTCTTTAGGCTGTGGTCACACGGGCCAGATAATGTGGGGGGAGGCGTGGCTGTTTGCCCCGGCGCAAAATAAAGTGCGGTAGCCCGATCACACAGTCCCCTGAGTCTCTGTGCTTAGGCTGTTAGCTGCCGATCACACGGCGATGCTGAAGCGTGACAAAGAAGTGGCGCAGTGTGATCACACAAGCAGTGATCGCAAGCCACCACTTCCGGATCAGATAGGCAATTGTGTTTTTCCAACGGAGTCCCCGCATGTGCATGATCGAGGAATGAAGGATCGCTTCATGATGAGTTGGTGCAATAGGTCACGTTTGTGCGCATGCGCAGTTTGGCGTTTGTGTGCATCGTATGGAGACTTACAAAAAACATCCGGTTTGCGACGGGACATGGACAGGCACCGGATGCCATGGGATGCCTGCCTTTCCCCCACGTTTTCTGGATACTACTGCACTTTCCGTGGTACTTTTTAACTCTGCATCTTCGGCGGGACGCCATGGGTTGGCCATGGGAGCACTCCATTTCCCAGATGTTGTGGTGTGATTGTGCCCCGAAAATCTGCCTGACATGCAAATTCTCCGTGTGACTGGGGCCTTAAATGAAGTTCAGTTTGGTTCAGTTCAGTTCAGTTCAGGTGACCTTTATTGGCATAAAATACCTTAAAAAGGATTACTATAAAAAGAAATATACATTTAAAACCATGTATACCCAGACGCATAAAACATAAGGTAGCATAAAACAATTACTCATTGGAAGTTTTCCTGGCGTAGCTTTATCACTGATTGTAAAAACACGGCTACGGTCATTGATATTTCCAGAACAGAATCATTTAAAAGACTGCACACTTTTAAAGCATCAGGAAGGTTCATCATGTTGGCTAAAATAGGATTTAAATATCTGTCACGTAAATCCACGTGAAATTGAAAATGCAAACAAATACGCGAAACAGTTTCAATACAATCCAGAATTGCAATGGCCTTAAACGAAGGCTATACACAAGGAAAAAAGGAAATTAAAGCCAGGCAGAAACTTGGCATACTAAGACAGTTAAACACAACTGATGTCTTAAACGTGGTGTCCTAAACAATATGTCCTTATGCTGCCACCTAAACTGAATGGGAGACAAGGCAGTCTTTACTGCAACTGGCTGCCCATTCCGTCGGAACAGGGCCGCTATAGGAAACATACCACTTTGGGCAGCAAGGTTGCCAACCTCCAGGCAACAACAAACAGTTCCTTTGGAGAAAATGGCTGCTTTGGAGGGTGGACACTATGGCATTATATCCTGCTGAGCGGCGTCCTCTCCCCAAACCCCGCCCTCCTCAGGCTCCACCCATAAAACCTCGAGGAATTTCCCAGTGCTGAGCTGGCAACCTTACCTGGCATACCTCTTTTAAGGTACGAGAGCCCAATTAAAGCACAACAGTCTGAGAGTCAGAGTTAACCTCTAGAGCTTTTGGGGCTCCGTCACTGAGACAGTGGCCTGAAGAAGTCAGAGGAAACGGACAGCAACCTAGGCGAACCGTAGCCGCTTCTTTTGTGACTGTGGCCCAATCTGCATCTAGCATTTGCTCCATTGTTGCACCAAACTGTCAGGTAATCCTGCCATGAGATGGATGGAAGGGAAGGAGGGAGGGATGGTCTGCAACTTTTCATGCTTGGAATGTAGGGAGGTGTGCAGGTTGCCTAAGAGATTCAGGATTCCATGGCCTGGGCACTCTGTTATCTCACCAAATGTCCTTGGTCTCACAGTTCTTGTTTCCTCTGTCTGAGACAGCTTTGGAGCAGTTTGGTTATTTACTGCTTTAGTACTTTCGCACCTCTTCCTGCGCGCGGGCTTAGTGACTATTGGTAGATGGAATGGGGGGGCACTTCGAGCAGGTATAACTGTGGGTGCCTCTTTAGATTTAGTCATCCCTGACAATGAGATGTTAACGTGCCTTTAGAACTGCTTTCAATAAACGCTATCTTCTCTATGAAGCCTGGTGTTTGACTGACTTTCTGAGGAGCCTGACAGAAAGATGCGGCTGCAGAAAAAGATGCGGCTCGAAACCACATTCAGATACCCCAGGCCAACGCCGTACTGACTGCCGAGTCACCCCTGAATGGCCATAAAACGGCCAAAAATCTATGCAGGCGGCGACCATAAAACCGAGAGATCAAACAAAATGAAAGCAGCAGGCAGTCTGGAGACACCGCCATAAAATCCGACAATCAATCAAAGTGAACATGGCATGCGATGCGGAGGGGAATTTCTGTTCCAGCGTGGGTTCGGTAAGACAGCGGAGCGAACGCTAGATGCAGACTGGGGCCTGTGTTCAGAGACAAAGAGGGAGTGGTTGATGACTTTTGTGAGAAAGGACTGTCAAAGAAAGTACCGATTCATTTCAAGGACACTACTTGTCGTCTCGTACTTCAGCTGTACAGTTTCTTTTGGTGGTTTGCAGACTTGCACACGCTGTACGTCCATTGGCGGTTGATTTTAAACTCCAGGTGATGGCTGGGGTTTCTCTTGGGATTACAACTGACCACCAAGTAACAGAGTTCAATTCCCCTGGGGGGAAAATGGTCACTTCGCTGTAGCATTTATACCCCAATGAAGTCCCTCCCCTCCCCAAACCCCGCCCCCCAGGCTCCACCCCCAAATCTCCAGGAATCTTCCGGTCTGGAGCCTTCGACCCTATTTAGATGCTCAGGCAAGTGAAGTAGCGGCCTTACAGTTCGTGGAGTGAACAGCCCCGTTAACAGCACAAACCATCCTGGTGCTTGTTGGAGGAACCATGCTGTGACCTTTGCAAGCGGCCCGCCGTATGATGCCAACTCAGCAATAAGCTGAGGATCTTCTTAAGCAAAAAGCATGTCACTATTCAGAATAAACCACCTGAAACACAGAACGAGGAATAAGGCCTACCCGAACCTTTCATAGCAGTTTGCTTGGATTCAGCCTATACCGAGCTGTAAGTAAAACCAGGCCTGGATTGTACTCTAGAGCCTGGCTGCCCTGGAACTATATCCGATATAATAGTGAAACACACAGTATATACGTGAAGACAAAGAAATCAACTGTGCATGACGTCAGTACCAATGTCAAAAATCAATAATTAATAATAATAAACAAATAATTCATAATTATCCATAATGATTCATAAATAAATAATTCATTTAAATGAATTATTTGTTCATTACTGTTTATTACCAATTACTGATATTTGAAACAGTTGACTCCTTTGTGTTCCCCCTAGAACTATAAGCAAACATGGGATGGATTTGTGCATTTTATTCCAATGTGTTTAAAAGCCCCTCCAAAGGCTTGCAGTAAGTAATGTTTTACAGACAAATATGGTACCGGGAAGCTTATCTTATATTCTTGGCAAACATAAAAACCTGCCCATGGTACGAGTTTGTCAGCTCCCTCCTGGCAACTGATGGGGGACGGGACTTACCAGGAGCAGATCGGAAGACCAGCCAATGCTGACCGCTTCCGACATGACCGAGAAGTGACATCATCATGCAGCGACGTCAGGGTGAGGTTCTGGTGGTTGGGCAAAAACGGTGGTAAGTTTGGCTTCTACCATAGAGCTTTTGCCCAAATACCAGAGTGTTGCCCCTTGCCATTGCTGACGTGATGATGTCACTTCCGGGTCATATCAGAAGTGACGTAGACATGTCACTGCAACATCAACTGGGCTTTGCTCTTTTTCCGAGTAAGCCTCCCCATGCCAGCCAACTTATCAGCGGTGGGGCAGTGGGGCCTGGTGGTGGGGAACCCCTGCCTCCAACGGGGATCTGGGACACCAACCACTGAATGAACAGTAATGTTGTTCGGGGGAAAAGTCCCTAAGAGAGTTTCTATTTGAACTCAAAAAAATATTTTAGAGTCCAGTCACATGTGCCAGATAATGCGGGGGGTGGGGAAGTGAGACTATTTGCGCCATATTACTTTGACCCGCCACTGTGTAATCAGACACAGTGGTGGGTGAATTGTTTTTTTTCCCTTTGCCTTTTCCCTTTTCTGGTGCGCTCCAATGAGGGATCGCTGACGTGACGGGAGCGTACCGGAGTGATCACATGGGAAAGTCCGCGTGCCGCTCATTGTGAACCCGTTTGATACCGCACTTCCCCCAGTATTTTTTAACTCCACTTCTTTGGCGGGGTGAAACAGGCTGGAGACGGGTGCAGGACACTCGCCGGATGTTCCCGTGTGATTGTACCCATCAAATCCGCTCGGCATGCGTGCGTATCGTGCAGCTAATGCTGTGTGTGATTGGGACCTTCGCATCTCAAAATGATGAACTGAGGCTTACAAATCAATATCTGGCAATGGACCGCATGGCCATGGTTCCTCTTCCACTGTAACTATTTCCAAGTTTTGTTTTTTAAAATGGGACTACTCACAGTAAAAGCTAGGATTGCCAGCTTCCATTTGGAGCCCCAGAAATCTCTCAGAATACGGTATTATACCCTACTCATGTCCAGGGTCATTTGGAGCAGGAGCACGCAGGAGTGGAGCTCTGGCAGTTAGAAGCACAGGCGGCAGCAAGCCCCGCCCCCAGTTCCCAGCAGGAGCGCAAAGCAGCACGTGTAGCATTCCTCTTGGGCCCAGATAGGCTACTCTGGGACTGGAATGACAGCCCCCAGAGTGGAAAGACAGTCCCTAGGGGTGGAGCCTGAGCAGTGAGTGTTGCCTTCTGACACACTTCCGGTGATGTCAGGGGGTGTGGCATATGCAAACAAGTTATGCTAATGAGTTATGCTAATGAGCTCCTGCACCTCTTTTTCTACGAAATGACCCCTGCTTCATGTCCCTCCCTTCCCCAAACCCCGCCCTCCACAGGCTCCACCCCCAAAGTCTCCAGGAAAGTCTCAATCTACAGCCAGCAAGCCTAAATGTGCCACAAGCTTATTGCAAATCGGGCCCTTCGAGGGGGAAAGGCAGGCATTCTTTGTTATAAGAAAATCCAGTTAGTGCAGCCGTATCCAGAAAACAGAGACCGAATCTGCATTTCTCTTTCCCACCAGTGTCCCCGGCCTTTTGACTCCGTCTTCAAAAAAGCTGTCCACATTTGGTGTCGTTTTCACACCTCAACAGTGCTAGCATACTTTCGCACGTCCACATATGTTAATCGTCCTTTCCGGGCGGCTCCACTGTCATCACACCCCCGCACGGCTTTAAAAGGGATCTTCTCCAAACAACATTCAAACAAGTACAGAGAAAGACGGCGTCACAGCGGCACGCAGCTGATTTAAAAAATACAAATGCAGATTCGACCACAGTGAGTGCGTTGCCCGCAGTTACGATCAAACGGGGTTCTTGCCTCCCCAGAAAACGGAATGCCGATTGGGAAATGTGGTTTCAATGTACAGCCACCGGCGTGATATTTGAGTCTCGCTTAGAATATCCTGTTTCTCCTCGCAGGCCAATAAAATAAAGTAAAATATCATAGGGAAAAGGGCCTTCCAGAATGCGGTTACGAGATAAGATCCTATATATTTTTGTGTGTGTGTGTGTTCCAGTACCAAACTAAAGTGGGCACCCATCTGGCAGCAGTCTTTGAAGTGCTTGCCTCTCGTCACATCGATAAGGACATCAAAAATATATCAAGATGCTGCTTAATGCACAGCTGTACCCGCCCCCCATGGCTGCGGGGTCTTGTATGCCTATTGTTTATTTATGCACTTCATTTATACCCTTCCTTTCTGCCCCCCGGGGGGGGGTTGGGAAACAGCTCACAGTGTTCTTCTCCCCTTCATTTTATCCTCATAACAGCACTGTAAGGGAGGTTCGACTGACGACCAATCTATTATCTCCAGATGCCTCTGGAAATAACTGGACACCGGATGAATAGCAATCACAAGAAAGGGAAGCGTTAATTTTTCTTTTTAAAGCCCACAACCCAAGAAGTAGAGTTCCCAACTCCAAGCTGGGAAGTTCCTAGAGACGGGGGGGCAGTACCTGGTGAGGGTAATGTTTGGCAAAGGGCTCATTAGGGATGCGATGTTACAAAGCCCACCAACCAAAGGTGCCATTTTCCCCAGGGGAATTGTTCCGCCTGGTCCGGAGGTCGCTTGAAATGCCAGGAGGATTTCTGACCTCACCTTGAGGTTGGAGACGCTACCCCGAAGTGAGACACTGTCGTTAATAGTGATCGTGGTTCCTAAGATTATCCTAAGATAATCACGGTAGTGGTTCTGTCTCCTGATTTCACAGGGGACAACCCCCGCCTGCTAATCCCAAACCCATCAAAGGCTGCACAATCTGTTTCAGCAGGGGAACAATCAGTGTTCCCTCTAAGCTGAGTTAGTGTGAGCTAGCTCACAGTTTTCTAGCCTCCGACTCACACATTTTTGTCTTGGCCCCAGAGCAAACTAATTTATGCAGTAGCCAAACTGCTCGCTCACAACCTTAATGCCAGTAGCTCACAGAGCAGAATTTTTGCTCACAAGACCGCACAGCTTAGAGGGAGCACTGGTAACAATTTTACTCCAAGGACCTAGTTAAAGGTATTGTGAGCTGTTTATTCCCATCGAGGAGGAGAAGGAGGAGGACATTGGATTTACACCCTGCCCTTCACTTGGAGTCTCAGAGCGGCTTACAAATTCCTTTTCCCTTCCCCTCCCCACAACAGACACCCTTTGAGGTAGGTGGGGCTGAGAGAGCTCTGACAGAGACTGCTCTTTTTCAAGAACAGCTCTGACAGAACTATGGCTTGCCCAAGGTCATCCAGCAGCTGCAAGTGGAGGAGTGGGGAATCAAACCCAGTTCTCCCAGATCAGAGTCCACGCACTTAACCACTACACCAAACTGGCTCTCACAGAGGGGAGAAATACCCCCCCCCAACCCTCTCAGCTGTTGAGCTTCTGTACAATCTATCAGCAAATAAATGCTCTAAGACAAGGGTCTCCAACTTGGTGCCCGTGGACATTTCTTGGTTCCCACCAAATGTTTTTTTAGAAAGTGGGCATGGCCAGGTGGGGCT